>JAEIIG010017061.1:0-10249 GCA_018904695.1 Drosophila parvula
TTTTGCGAATATATTAATAACTGTCATTCGGTTGGGCCGCTGTCATTGTCTCATTCTACCCGAGCACACGCACAATTTCTTTGATATTTTTTCACTTTACTTAAGAAATTCATATGTCTCTTAGGGGTTCTCCTCCTTCGTTTATTTCCTGCACTTTTATTTTTTATTCCATAATTCAACGGGGCGTGGATCCTGGATCCTTCATCCTTCTAGGTCCTAGGTTTTAGGTGTGGCTGCAACTTTTGGCGCGTGTATATGAAAATTATGTTAATTTATACTCCGCTTCGCTGGGAATCCTGCTGTTACTGCCTCGTTTTCTAGCTGGTTTCGTAGGCGGCGGCGGCTTCCCCGTGGGGCGTCTGTTTGGGTTAACTTAATGTTCTGCGAGGTACTCAACGGGTGTACACGACTTTTGGTTAAGTTTAGATACATATACCAGATCGGGATAAAACTTTATCTCAATACAAGTGTTATTACATTTATAAAAGTAAGCTGGCATTATTATTTCAAAATAATCTATTGTTCCCTTGAAAATATAATTGTTCTGTTTTATAGATTTTATAGAATAGAAACTTCAGCACTCATTGTGTTACCAAGAATGTGTTTAATGCGAGAATAATATAAACAAGCTTCTCAAAAAGGTCATCATATACTGCACTTTAGCAAACTGTCTAGAATATTATAGAATACCCATAGGGTATCGCTTCAGTCGACCCCCTTGCTTCTCAACTCCTCCCTTACGTTGTTCTTGCCACGTCTGTTGCTTGCGTGTGCCTTTTTTTATGCATTAAATTAGGCAACCTTCGTCTGGTGTGGAATATGTTATATTCCTATCTTCAACAGTTTGGCAGACGCTGTCAACGTCACAAATTTGTATAAGCTTCTTAAAGGGTTAAGGCCAAAGGAAAGCGAGTTGCACAAGCCAGACGGCAGACGTACGGCCGCATATTAATTTTTGGCCAGAAAACATGTTGCACAACGAGGAAATTATATAAATTGCCGACTGGCTGCAGTTTTGTACTGGCATTTCCACAATTTATGAGGAATATAAACCGCAATATTTATCACATGTGTCCAGTGCCAAGTTTAACGCTTCGGACTCTCTCTCTCTCTTCATCTATATATATGTATATATCGAGATATATATAATATATATTCCGTAATAATAGGCCAGAATTTAGCATAAATTTCTGTTGAAGATGTGGACAAAGTTTTGCGGTCCGAATTGCACTTCTGGCTGGGGCATTGGGCATTAATTATGATAATATTTCTTCGACTTTAATAAGTCGGAGTTGCTGGAGCTGGGAGCTTGTAGCTGCTGAATATGCAAACTGTTTGCCCTGGCTGGCCACTTGTCCACTTGCCTCCACTTGGCTGCATTGTCAGGTAATTACAATAAGACGCTTATAAGCTCATCGAAAAGTAGAGAGTGCCAAATGCAAGTTGCAAATGGGGATGAGGAGGCTCCTGCGGGAGCCCGAGACTCATTGTCTTCGTTCGCATTAATTAACTGACAGATGGGAATGTCTGCCATGTTCCATGTTCTCGACAACCTCTAGGCAACCGAGAGATCGGAACACATTCATAATATGGAAAACAAATGCAGACTGTTTGCCTTGTAAGGGGAGAAGCAAATTGGGCCATAAATAATGCAAATGCAGCGTCTGTTCATGACTTGAAAGTGAAAACTTGGCAATTAATTCAATTGAAAATGTATGCATCCTGTTTATTGATTTGCTATTAAATCAATAACGAGAGCATATGTTAATTTCGTTGTTGTTGCCCAAATTATCTTAAGTTATCTCCCATGGCAATATCATTCCTTAAATTATGCAAACCTCAATTAATAAATCAAAATATTTGACTGTGGATACGGAAATGTATTTGCTTGTTTAATTAATAAGATTTTGCTTTAAAAAAAGGTTCATTTAATAAGCAATAATATTGACTAACACAGTTATCTCTGACTCAATTGGCTCTAAAAGTTTAATAAGTTTTACAAATGTGGTTTAAATATCTAATGTTTCTGGAAGTATCTTTATTTTCCCTTGGAAATATCACTGAAGATACTACGTACACCCATTTCAGTGTCCATTTGGGGTCCCTGCGGACTTTGAGATATGTTTATCACCCGGGAGATAATCATTTTTGTACGGGAGTTATTCTCTCCGAACGCCATGTTCTGACCTCGGCTCACTGTATCACAGAGTGGGTAGTCCCCATGAAATTATTATTATATTTATTTGAAAAGGAAATAAATCCTTAGCAAAAGAGGCTTTAAGATGAATTCTAAACGAATTATGGTTGCCTTTAGTTCGCCCTTAATTAAGAGACCTGGAACCCAAGAAATACTGGTTCAAATCGAGAATATAGTGATATATCCCGAGTATAAGAGGAACGGGTACCATGACTTGGCTTTGCTTAAGCTGAGAAAATCAATTAAATTCGTTGACCGTCATTTAGCGAATGTTTCGCTTGGAACTTTGGAGCTGGAGGTAGGAAAAGATTGCAAGACCATTGGGGGCATTAGCGTAAGTACTAAGGTGTGTGTAATCTTTACCTTTTTCAAGGCAAGTTATATATAGAGATTACCCATCCCACATTAGAGACATACCCTGTTAGTAACGGATGTCAGCCTAAGACCCTTGGAAGAGTGCGAGCGAGTGAACCGAGCTGCTCTCGGACAGGTTCACCATCATCAACAGGAACTCGTATGCGTTACGAATTTGGAGGATCAGGCCTGTCTCACCGATATCGGTGGTCCCCTATTTTGCGATGGTCAACTCTATGGCATTGCCATGGGAAGGAGTAATTGCTTGGGCCCCACTTTCTTCACCTTCGTGCCTCGTTACCAAAGTTGGCTGAAGGAGGTAATATCTCAGGGAGTGGACCTGCTGCAACCGCATCATAAATGGATATTTCCCCTGCTTTTCCTCAACTGCATTTCTGGCAACTTTCACTGGGCTTCAATTTGATATCTAAATCTTGGGAAAATCAAAATGAAAGAAAAAGAATAAAGAAATTACAGGGAAAAACCCTCGGAAACTTTCGCCGAAAAAGCACCTGTGTGCGCCACGTGTCACGTTCACTTTTCTCCACATTTCTACTTTTTTTTTTGCTCACTTTCCTTCCAACTTTTCGGCTATTGCTTAACACTTTTGCACCTCTATTGGTGCATAAATCAAAAATGAGAAAAGAAAACAGAGGCTAATAAATTTGTACACATAAAACTTGATTGATAAAGGCCATAAATAATCGCAATAATAAATAGAAAATTGGTCAAGACTGGTCAACAAAAAGTAAAAGGCCGCGACACGGCAATTTCATGTTACAACCAATCATTATTAATAGCCACGAAAAACGAAAAACCGAAAAACCCCGACCCGAAAAGGTAAAAAGAAATTGCACACACACACACACCGAACAAAAAGAAAAGCCAGAAGTTTAACAACAACAAGTTTTGGAGCTCTGAACTCTGTTGTTTAACTCGCATTGACTTCCAGTCGCTTCGAGATGGAAAGCCAGCCATAAATCAGTAATAATTATCTTTTTATATTGCTCTGCAATTGCCTGAATGCAGGTAGCTGATAAATCGTTGCTGATATATTGGAAATAACCAAGCAGGAGCTTATAGAAAGACTCCAACTCCAGTTCAGTTGTGCATACATATGCACCTATGTTCGCTCGTTCATGTGGCATTTGATTGTTCCTTTTATTCTGCGGAAATTGCATACCAATTTGTGGTAGACAGCAGCCCCAGACATACACATACACATGTGCTGGATTCGTCGCTTTTCTTTGCTCTTTTGAAATCAACAAGGAGATGGCCACAATGGGATAAATGTGTGAATTTAAAGGGAAATTATATCTTAAAGAGACTTCGTTCATATTCCTACATGAATTTCCAAATAAATACAATTTATTTAATAAATGTAACAATCAGTTAACATCTTTAAATAAAATCGTAGATCTCAAAACGGAAATATATCTCTTTTTTATATTTTCAGTAGAGTAATTGGAGTTAGGACTACAAATTTAATTCTTAATTAACCCCATATAAAATACCCAATTATAATTTCCATCACTAAAAGCCCGTTTGCCTCCACTGTTCCTATCCCTATGAGACTCTGGGCACAGCTTTTAACCAAAAATATTCCCGTTGCAAAATCAAAACAGGCCAACACCAAATTCAAGTAAAAATCACGTTCCAAGCCAAAAGACGCTAACGTGGCCAAAAGGGAACAACGAAAGATGTGAAGGAAACAATAGCCACAATAATAGGGGCCGTGTGTGTCTGCGATATGGACTACCGAAACCAAAGTTGATTTTTATTGGGAAAAGAGTGAGGGCATTAAATTAAATCTATTTGTACAATTTATAGACGAGGGAAAATTGAGGAGAAATGGGGGGTAGAAAATCTCTTCAAGTTGGGGCAGCGCTTTCCCCGCTGAGACTTGACCACTGAACTGGACAAACGTTCCTGTGAAAACTGCAGACATGGCATCAAATAAAACGTGGAGTGGAGATCTGAGAGCCCAGAGGACGACGACAATTTTTGCCAGCCACCAAAAAAAAAAGAGCTAAATAAATAAATATCACCAGCAGCAGCAGCAGGAAGAATGGATAAAAAATAGATTTGTGCTGTGAATAAACACACATGGATACGGAGCGTATGTCGACACAACGTCTCGAATGTTGCCCAGCGCCCGCGCTTTTTTTTTGTTTTTGTTTTCATAGCTGTGAATGTGACATTGTCCAACTTCAGTTGCAACGGTTTCCCTTTTTTTGGATACCCCTTACTCGTAGAAAACATGGGTATATGGTATTGTTAATAAAGATAATCAATGTCTTCATACCAACTATTTTTTCCAGTCAACAAACTGTACGTTTTAGGGCTTTACATTTTCTACGTAATCATGAGAGCCGACAAAGAAGTTAATTTAGTTTCTCCTCAAAAAACACATTAAGTTATGTTGTTCCCCCTACAAATAGGCAACATTTTTCTTACATTTTATAAACATTTACAAATGAAAATTCTTGTATTATGATCAGAACTACATATATTACAATTCCTTTCTTTAAAAAATGGGGAACACTTTTTATGCCCAAAATACCAAGGTATTTTCATAGACGCGACCCTCTTTCTTTTCGTTTAAAATCCACGCCACAGTTTGTTGCAATCCCCTCGCTTTTATTTGTGTGGGAAGTGTGAACCGATTTTTGCTGACTCTGGAAATTCAAGCTGCAGCACAAACTTCTTCTCGGAAGGAGTGAAAAGGGGATCTAGTTTATGCGGTGCGCTGGCAGCAGGCAGAGAGATATCTAAGTGGTTTTATAGGGTCTACAAATTCGAGTGTGAATAACCAAAAAAAAAAAAAATAGTATAAAAAAACGGTGGCATGCAGCAAAAAGAGAGGGAAAGAACACATTGCAGCACAACTCAATTGTCAAAAGTTAAGCGACATCTCATGGGGCGGTCAAAAAGTTTCACATTACACGAAACGGACTGCCTGGCCTGGCCTGGCCATCTGGCTGACCCGATTTTTAAAGTCGAATGCGAATGCAAATGCATCTCAGTCCATTTTCTGTGCTTTTGCTGTTTGGGTTTCCGCACGTTTCCGGCTGACCAAACAAAACTTCACTCAGCCCGTCAGTCATGCAAGAAGCAAAGAAATCAATTCACTTTTGGCTGCAGCTGCATTTTGGGGTCTCCTGCCGCCTCACTCTCTTTAATCTGCAGCTGCCTCGACTCCACCTCATGTTTATGCCACAATTTGCAATTTTGCGGCTTTCATTTACGGAAATTAGTCGTGGCGAGCAATTCCCAAAAAGTGTTGGTCGAAATACAAATAATAACAGGTCGTTTATATTCCATGAATCATGGAAAGCAAAAGGGAAATCGGATGCTTGAGACACTTCATTTCTATAAATGGTTTTGAGTATTTGTTTTAAGCAGATGAAATAATGGAAGTCTGAAAACTTGCGAACAAAATTCAAGTTCTCTATAAATATAGATTTATATTATTATATTGAAATATTATTCATAACTTAATAGCTGCATATAAAGGAAGTTAAACACAATTGCGGCAGATATTGATCTCTGATTTAAGATACTTTAATTTATATTGATTTAAAGTTAGCAAATGCAAGATAAATAAGACACTATCCGTTTAATGTATTACTTAGCCATTGACCGAAGACACAAAAGCAAATCTAAAGTAAAAATTTAACTTCAATTAAATCGAAAATCACTCTCGTTAAAATCTGCAAAAATTTCATTAGAAATAAGGACCTTTCTTCTGCTTATTTGGCCCCCACTGAAACCGCCAAAGCTGAACCCCAAGTCAGGCAAACAAAGACAGACTAACAAACAAGAGGAAAATTCCACTTTGGCCCAAAACGTTTAATACTCAAATGTCTTAATTGGCAAATAGGAAATGCTAGAAAAAGAATAGCAAACAAGCTGCAGTTGGGAGAACTTTTCCCGCAAAACTTTTTCAGCTGCGAACCAATTTCCACACACAAAAACCAAAGAGAGAAAAAAGACAACGAAACGTATAACTTAATTGAAACTTAATGAGAAAATGCAGCCGCATTGTTTGCCACTACTGGCGACTACTGGAAAAAAAAAAAAAAAAAATACCTGAGCAGATGCGTATCTTAAAGATGCAAACGTGCAGGTGTCTGGCTGCTAAATGCGACTGTCATTTGCCTGATTGCCACCGAGACATTAGGAGCGTTGTTGTTGTGTTGCAACGTGGAACGTGCCCCGAGACAAAAAGAAAATACCTCAGTTATGCGATACTTAGATACTCAGATACTAGATACTCGTAAGAGAATTACACAATTCTTTTGTTAATATTTATCTCCGGCTTTTTTCTTGCAGATGCGCTCACCTGGTCACAGCAGGTGAACGTGGAACCCAATACGGCCCTGCTCAACGAGGGAGATCGCACCGAGCTGCTGTGTCGCTATGGCAGGTCCATTAACTATTGCCGCATCGAGATTCCAGGCGAGGAGAAGGTCCTCAACCTGTCGCCCGAATGGAGCAAGACCCCCGGCTTTACCTACTACGGAGCGGGCTTGACCGCCGGCCAGTGCGGCGTCAGCATCGAGCGGGTTAAGGCCAGCCATAATGGCCAGGTCAAGTGCAGTTTGGGCGTCGAAGGCGAGGAGCTGTCGGGCACCATCGATCTGGTTGTGGCAAGTGAGTATTAAATAAGCCAATAAAACATAATTAAGAGGCAAAAGAAGATAGAGCTAGTTCTAGTTACGTTATTATTTAATGTGTAGCCCTACAATTTCCTAAACAAAATCCCATATTCCTTCCATTATTTAGTGCGTCCCCAGCAGCCCATTATTGAGCTGTTAACCAAACCAAACCGCGAGGGTTACTTCACCGAACACACCGAATTCAGGGCTCGCTGCACCGTTAGCGATGGTCGCCCGCCGGCGAATATCTCGTGGTTCATCGACAACATGCCGGCCAACAAGCGCACTACACCCCTGGAAATCCGAGACTCCTCCAATGGCAGGGACAACGTCGTCCTGTACACCTCGGAGCAGGAGATCCAATGGTATCTGACGCCTGAGGATAGCAACCGTAAGCTGGTCTGCCACTCGCAGCATCAAACCGATCGCGAGAGTCAGCCGCCCCAGGAGGCTGCCTACATCATCAACGTGCGATGTAAGTTTAAAAATATTTTTGTATTTATTTTTCTAATGAAAATAAGTGAGAGAGTAGAAGTTTCGAGACTAACCAAACCCTTACTCTTTGCTATTTAGATACCCCCATCAAGCAGCCAGATGCCTCCGTGTATGGCCTGTATCTCGATCACACTGCCATTGTGAATATCACCATTAAGGCAAGCCCACAGCCTATGGTCGAATGGAAAATCGAAGGAACGTCTGTGTCGCAGGGACGCACCGATGGACGCTATTCGGCGTACGAGCCGCAATATTTGGGCAACGACGAGTACAACGTGACTTTGGCCATCGCCGGACTTACGCTGGAGGACACCACGAAAGTTTATCAACTGCAAGCCACCAATCAACTGGGAACGACGGAATACCAGGTGCGGATTAGCTCGTCGAGCAAACCGCCTAGCAGCAGCCTCGATGTGGCCGCCATTGTTGGCATTGTGGTGGCTGTCGCTGTTTTGGTCCTGATTGTCCTACTAATTCTCTTTGCCCGCGCCACCGGACGATGGTGTTTTGGCGGTAAGTCCAGCTACTGTTTGTTCTTTTTTACGATTATTTTCCATGCACACATTTTTGCTTAAATTTCGTGGGTGAACAACGCAACGCAATGTCATCATCATTAGCCACTCAGCCACTCAGCCACATCAACAAAAACATCATCATTATCATCATAATGGCCACCACTATTGTCTCATCATCAGCTATGCTAACAATAATTTCTGGCTTTAGGTTCTCCCCTCCACTCCACTCCACCCCACTCCCCAAAAACAAACCCGAGCCACCCACTTTTCCATCCAACAACTCCACCAAGAACCACCCATCCATCCTGCAATTCATATATGTACATATATACGTATGTGTTTCGGGGTTCGCCACAAGCCGTTGTTAACTTTCGACGCATTGTGCGGCTTTTAAATTTTAATTAGCGTTAACCTACCAGAATGAGGAGGCTCCTCATCCCTTTCCCCGCGGATGAGCGAGCGGCAAGCCCTTGGAAAGCTCATCTAATTAAAAAAAATTTCACTTGACTTTCGCCAACGAGTTTCGGGGTGAAAAAACTGATACGGGAAAATTCTTGGAACAAGTGTGCACGTTCCAAACAAAAAATAAAAAACTGAACAAATATATATATATAAAAAAATATATATATAAAAGCGAATGTTAAAGGTTTATACAACATAAAAGGCAAAGATAACCCAAGGGAAATTCACCATTAACTTAAATAGTAAACCCTAAAATTGTAGTTCAAAAACATAGACTTAAGATTTACTTTATTTATAAAAAGATCGTTGAAAATCCTTCAAATGAAATATTAATAAATTCAAAAACAATGCTATAATATACAAAATTTACTTTAACAAAAATAAAATTATTTGTCGAGTAAACGGGGACTAAAAAAAAAAGCATTTCAGCCTCGTAAAAAAGTTAATATCGCTATCGCCGAGTTCGTTATAAATTAAGAAATAAATATCCATAACAAAATATACATATATAATAAATTATATATTTAAGATAAACAAAAACCATTGTACAATTCTCTCTCTCTCTCTGAGCAAAAGTGTCTACAAATGACAACAACAAGAAGAGCTAACATCTCAAACCCAAAAATTGGTCACTAAATTTTGTTAAAAAAGAAATGTAATAATGTTTTTTTCTGGTTGCTTTTAATATTTAGAATATATCTTTATGTAAAGTGTAATTCCCTGTTCTTTATCCAAGTTCTTTTTACATATATAACATTCCTGTACTTTCCGCTTGATAAGCTTTACTTTTGGTAAATGGACTAACCTCAACTTTAATATGGAAAATTTTGGTATCTTCGAGATCGAGTGCCGCTCTCTCCCTCTATCGCTATCCTTCCAGTTCTCTCTCTCTATCTCTTTCTGCACACAAAGCTAAATGTTAGTTCTTTTTGTTGTTCTCGATGTTTTTTACAGGCGCCACTCTGAACACGGACGTGGGCCCCGATTCCGAGGCCCAAATCCATCCGGCATTCCAGGACGATGAGGAATTGGATGGTCGCGATAATGGCGATGAGCATATCGATACCACGCAACAATCGGAGGAGGCCACGCCCCCGGTTACCGATAAATTGGAGGCGCAAAAGAAGGCAGATTTAAAGAAGAGTGCCGCTGCAACGGCGGCAGCTGTTATAGCCGCCGGCAATGGCAGTCAGCACAATTTGAATGGGACAACCACAACCATTGAAGCTCCCAAGCCGCCAAATACATCCGTTTAAGCCAAGCGCCCCGTTAAAATTCCCAACCAATTCTATGGCCAGTTTATCTCCGCGCACCTTATAATTCCCAACTATGATATTTTCTCGGGTAGTTTAGCTGTGTGTGCGCCCCAGCTTGCTGAAAGCAAGTGGGAAAAGAAAACGAAACCTAAACACGAAATACATATAAATATCTCCTTACCACACTTTTGCTCTCTCTTTTAAAATATACAAATAATTTAATGCAAAATCTCAAAAAGTGCACAATTAAATAACGGCAACAAAAATCGAAATATATATATATATATATATATATATAATTATAGAAAA
>JAEIIG010017077.1:0-10908 GCA_018904695.1 Drosophila parvula
TAACTTATAAGCTAGTATTTGTTATTTATATAAATATATTAGAGGACTTCTTTAAACTTAAAACTCTGTAATTATTTATGACAGCATTTTAAGTACTTAAAATAAATTAAATTAAATATCTTAAGCCTTATTTGGCAAGCTCAGAAGCAGCCTGCTTATTTTTAACCATATCCTTGGATATTTCTATATCTTCCTCTACAAAATATTAAAAAACATAAATTCTGTTCATACTTTTATTAAAATCTACTTAAATTTGATCATATTGATAATTGTACTAATTATACTAATTACTTAATCATGTTTTTCTATACCTATTTAGCTTATAGATTGATCCATACACATATTCCTAGACATTAGCTTGTAAATAACCCCAACACATTCCAGCTCGTGCTGCTGGCTGCTGGCTAACTTCATCATCAACTATATTTAGTCTGACATTTATCTCAATTATAATGCTTTCGCTACTCAATTCGAAATGCTAATGCCAGTGTGAGATCATTAAGAATCTTCAATAATTCATTCCGCGCCCAGCCAACCCTTGGCCAACGTCTCGGACAAAACCCGTTTCGGTCAAATCGATTTAGCCAATTCCCATCGATCCGATCTATGCCTGCCTCCTTGTGGCCAAGTGTGTGTCTGTCTACGTATACATTACATCATGGCCACATTATGCGCCATAAGGAAAAAAAAAAACAGAAAGAGTTAGCAAAACCTAATCAACATGTGAAGCATTGGGGCACTCCGGTCTAGGGTCTGCTTCCTGATTGCGTTTTGCAGGCTGAAAGCCAGGCCTGACAGGTGCTGATTAAGTCGCAGCAGCAGCAGCAGCAGTTGCAATTGCTGTTGCCGCAATTTAAATACCAAGACTTTGTTAACTCTTTTTTTTTTAACTGGAATTTTGCTGCGCTTGCACACAGAGTTGCGTTTTGTCATTTCGCAGGGGCTTTTCGGTGTCTTCGGGGTGCGTGCGCCATAAATAAGTCCGGGAATTGGTACTGCGCTGTCTCCACATCTCACCCGAAGCTTATGTAAGTTTTTCGGCGGCCAAAAAACAAAAGACTTAAGACGCGAACGTCTTTTATTTTCTGCCTGCCTGCCTGGTTTCTTTTTCTAAATTGGTGTTGGGGTGCGGTTTTTTTTTAGATTCTTGTGCATATTGAGGTCTTTCCTTTGCAAATTGATTATTATTTAAATTGCGGGTTTTATTTCATTAAAAATATTTAACTATCAGTTTTCTTAGAAGCTTGAAATCTTTTCCAACTTGTAATTAGACTTCCTCTATAAGTATAAATGGTTCTTCTATCATTTTGCAACTACCTTCAAATTAATTAAAACCATTTAAATACCTCCATTTATAATTGTTAGTGTTTTTACTGTTCTTTCTTTCGCCTAGAGTATTGGATTCTTCGCCTTTCTCCGGCTCGTCTTTAGCCTTTTTTTCTTTTTATTGTAACTGTTGTTGCTCCATGGCAAGCGCTGCTTCTACTCATTTCCTATTAATTTATGTTAATTATTTTTAAAAGAAAAAGCCACACCATGTAAGCCCCCGCTCCGAGGGTTTTGGGTTGCTGGGTCTCAACATTTTTTTCTCTCTCTTTGTATGCCTTTTTTTTTTCTCAGCTGGGCACACACAAGTTCACTGACTTGTTGACAATGAATTGACAAAAGCCAGCCCATCGTCGTCGTCGCCGTCGGACCCCAATCCCCTATCACCATTTCTCCGACAGAAGCGGCTCCAAGACGAGGAAGCTACAGAGTGGGAAGCGCTAGAGATATATAGAGAGACAGAGAGAGAGACAGCCCCAACAATGGAGAGATGATACCACAGAATGCCTGGCATAAGTACGTTACACACACGGTCTGTCCGGGTGTCCGGGTGTTGTGTGGTTGTGTGTGTGCGAGTGTGGCAAGAACACTTTGGCGAGGTGAAAGAAACTTCCGCCAAGAGGAGGTCAAGCAGGGAGTTTTCATCCAAGAAAGAAAAAAAGTCTTCACAAGGTTCTCGTTCTAAATTAATTATGTATTTACTTCATTTTAAAATAAAGAGAAATATAAAATATAAATTCATTAATTATCTCTTGTATCTCTTGGTCTTTTTAATTCCATTTCTTTGATACAAGTTTAACCTGTTGAATCCACCCTCGGCACTTGTCATCATGCGTTCATAACTCTCATCAAAAATTAAGACGATTTAAAAGAATCTTTTCTTTGGCAAAAAAAAAAAAACAACCTGGCCTGGGGCATTCAAAAAACTAAAAGCATGTATTTAATTTGTTGTTATTTTCATACGCTTTTCGGTTTCGGGCTTAGAAATTGATGCCGATAATGGTTTGATGGCGCGATGATGATTATGATGATGGTTATTGGTTAGATGGCTGATGTCATGCCAGGATTTTGAGCCGGTTTTAAAATTGTTGCTTCTTTTTGTTTTTTTTTTTTTGTATCTCATTTTGCTGGGATAATTAAAATATCTTTGCGCTGCTCAAATGCGGGAATAAATACAGCAACAAGAAATAACAACAAAAACAAGAGAATCAGCAACAAAAGCGTTCAATTGAGGTCAGCATTTTAAAAATAAAACCAATAATCCCAGTATGTATATGCATAACGAATTTAATTAAATTTATTATTATTATGTGGAAAGCTTAATAGCATGTGTGTTTTATGGCTAAAGAGAAATCAAAGAACTATCGCACTTTGAAATATAATAAATACTCATATATGCATATAATATATTGTGATTAGATGAAGTCTAAAATTAGAATAAACTTTACAGAGTGCTTAGTTATGTAAATAAGTATTTATATATATTTTTTGATTGTAATTAATATATAAAGAAATACAATTTAAATCAAATTCCTGCTAGCAAACAATAATTGTGTATTATTATAGATAATACAAATAATAATAATAGCAAGAAAATACATAAATGGATATGGCCAACTTTTAACTTGTTTATAACTTTAATTTGTTTTTCTTGCTTTATTTAGCCTCTTTTTTGTATGTTAATAATAATAATCATCATAATAATAACAAAGATAATAATAATAACCTATGTTTAAAAGCAATAATATTTATTTACATGCTTTAAGATAATAATAGAGTAAGTTCTCTACAAAAAAAAGAAGACTGCTTGGATATACTCGTTGTATTCTATTTCCTTTATCAGTGTTTAGGCATCTTGTAACATTTTTTAGAATAGAAAGAAAAATATCTATGTTTATTTATTTCTTTAATAATAAATAAACTCTTGTTAATCTATTTTTCTACTAAACAAGCTCTCTTTTATTCTTTTTTCTTGTTGTGCTATTTTTGCCTTTATTTTCGCTGAACAAACTGTAAAGGTGCTAAAAGTCTTTGACCATTTCCGCTGTGAAAAATATATATTTCTAAATTTGCGGCACAACACCTGCTTAGCGCAGGCAGTGTGGGTAATATTTTCGAGCAGATATATATGAATATACATATATATATATATGTATCTACGCCTATTTCTGTTAAGCTCTTGCCCTCAATTGAATGGCGGCTTGGCGAGCACTTGAAATGACTTCATTTGCACGACTCCCGCTCTCGGGCTTGGCTTGGCGTTATTTATTTTCCTTTGAGCTTCGCATTATTTCTTTGTCTCGCTTATTGGCTTGCTCGCAAATCAAGGTTAATAGCTAACGTCTATGCCTGCCTCCCTGCCCCCCGTTTTGTTGAGTGTACCGCGTGTACTGGCGGTGCGTGCGCATGCGCACACCTTTCCAATCAGTCAATCAATCGGTGGCCAATCCAAGCCGCTGTCGTCATGCACGCAATTTGCATAAAGCCAGGCCAACAAACTAACTGTAATTGCCGGCTAACCCCCCAGTAAATCCAAGTCACAACCCAAAACCAAGTCCAAGTAGAGCTCACGAACGGCTTATAGCGGCTGCCACTCGCCCACGAACATCGGCACGTCTCAAATTTGGCCAACAAACCATATATTTTGTCACTTGGACATGTTCACTGGGCTTTTAACGGTAGCTACAGACCTCAGCGGTACGAAGATATAATTGAGAGCGAAAGATACATATTAGGGCCGGTGTTTGTTTTGGCAATAAGGTAGTTAAAAATTCCAAAAGAAATGCAAATTTGAAAGAATCAATTAGGCATTTGCCAAATATAAGTTTGGGAACAAGACAAATTAATTAGGGACATCAATAAAATATATATTTGCTTGTATATATTGGGTATAAAAAGAATAGGAACAATATATTGCATAAACCATTAATTAAAAAACCTATAAACATGGTTCGCTCCCCATCGCCTATAATCACACCTATAAATTAAGGCTGCCTGTCTGCTACTTGTTTCCCTGTTTATATGTTATATATTTTTCCTTTATTTTATTTATAAAAACCCTGGGGGATCGGAGCGAGATATTTATGTTTTTGGTTTTTATTTCGCTTTAGATTTTGTATTTTCCGCATTAAAAGTCGGATTAAAGTGGCCCCTAGAGGAGAGCGACCGCCCCCTCGGTTGGATTTCGAAAGTTGATTGCCTTTAAAAGTCGATCCTGGACTGAGACAGGATTTGGTGACAAAAAAAAAAAATCTGCAAAGACAATGAACCGCCGCGCGACACCTTAACCCCGCCATCAACAATCTGGTTGACAAGACAATGAAAAGTGAAATTTGAAATTGTCTCGATAGATATTAGTTTCTACCTCGCTATCTGGTTTTTCTTTATTTTCGAGCACGTTTGTTTGTTTTTCATATACTCTTTTTTTTTGTGTGGTTGGTGTTTTTTTTTTGGTTGAAAGTGGCCACGGCATCGGAGGGAGTCTGTCGATTTCGCATGTTCGCATAATCATGCCAAAAATGGCCACAAAAGACCATCGACAACGATGAGAGCCGAAAGGAGAAAGGCAGACTCGTCCCGCGGGTCCCCACTGGTTGGGTTCACCGGGTCGGGTCTCTCTCTCTCTCTGTCTCTCTGTCTACCTGTCTCACTATCTCACCTGCCTGGCACACATCTGAAGGACGTTTGGCCAAAAGGTCAAAAGCTGTGCCACCAAGCAGCCGTGTCAGCCGCGAAATGCAAACGAAATACAATTAACAATTAAACATTCAAATGTTTAAGTTGACAGGCAACAACTTTCACCAATGCCAAAACAGACAGAAAAAAAAACAACGGAGAAGCAAACAAAAAAAAAGTACCAGAAAAACTCCCATATCATGGAGAGGCGATGAGAGACATTGTCGTTTGCACTCAAAATAAAGAATTGTCTTGAAATCTACAGAATCTACAGAGAGTTTCTGAAGGTAAAAAAATAAAGTGCAGACTTTTATTTATTTTAAAACCAAAGTTAAAGACAATCTTCAAACAAATAAAGAGCTAAATAATCGAACTAATATTATAAATTTAAAAGTAAAGGTCGTATTGTATTATGACACTACTTAATGGCTTTTATTTATTAAAGGTTTAATTTGAGAGTATAAAAAAACAGCTTGGCATTTAATTTTAAGAAAAAATAAGAGATAATATTCCCGAAATTTAATTTTACTAATAATATTTTATATTTAAGGCAATATGGCAATAATTTTGGGAGCTTCACTCGTTGCAGATTTATCTATAAACTAGACAATGAGATATTTCACACTTTTTTTAAATTTCTGATTGTCAAAAATATTACATATCACAGAAAACTTACAGAAACCAGCATAATTAGAGAGATTTTTATAAAAGTTCTTTAGTTTTTCAAACTTAAATATTTCAAACTTTCAGAAAAACATATTTTTCTTAAAGCAAACAAATGCGATGCCTTCTTAAGACTTTAGAGACTTTTTTCCAAGTGCTGCGATCCACTCGATGTCAATCAAATATGCCATCCACATCCACACGGACAGGTATCTCTTTTTATTTGTAGTTAGTCTTTTACTTTTTTGCACAATATCTCCTCCATTGAGAAATGCTGAAGGTTAAAATGCAATTGAATGAAAAGAAATACAAATAATTGAGCAGACATGCGAGGAAAGTTAAAGAGCCTGCCCTCACTACACAATTGAGTTGGGTTCTCTTGATGGGATTTACCTGGCGCTTTTTCATTTTATTTTGTGTATACCTGCCTAGGCACTAGGTTGTAAATTTGCCTAATAAATTAGCTTCATTAGTTGGTTTAGCCAACGGAAAGGCAATCACATTTTTGGGCCAAATGCCTATGAAAGTGATTTCAATTTGGGGCGAGTTAGCATTCAGGTTGGCAAGGTGGAAACGCATATGATTAATAATATATACTTAGAAGTAAATTATAAATAATAAGAAGAGTTGTAAGTAAAGGTAAGTGCCAGATAATGAAGTCTTTACATGTCTTTAAAAGAATTTTAACAATCAGTAATTGTAAAAGACATTATAAATTAAAAGGTTATTGTAAGATATAACTAGTAATAAATAAATGGCTTAATACTTTGTATAGTTTTACTTCTTTACAAGTTATTAATTTATTCCGCTTTTAGGCAAATAAATAAGTGATTCATGTATTAATTAATTGCTATTTTCAAGGCAGACTGCCTTGTTGAAAAGCCACTCGTTTGTCCATTTAAATCAAGCCGCTTTCTTTAATTCAAATGCAAAGTGCATTGTCTCTTTGCCTGATTTGTTGCATTTAGTTTTGTTTTTTTGTTTTGTTTTTTGTTTGTTTAATTTTTCCACATGTGAATATTTATTAATATACACTTAGCTGACAGTTTCTGTTGTTGTGGCTTTCTGGTTCATTAACATTTCGCTTTCTACTGGCGGCAAATTAAAGACCAAAATATTTGTACGTGATTTCGAATACGGCCTTTTGTTGTGTTCGAAACGAAAGAAAAGAAAAAAAATCAACTTAGTTGCATTTGTCAAATGTGCATTTTGTGGGAAAGTCAACTGAAGAAAGAAAAAAAGAAGAAAACATTCAAACATGACAATGCCACAATTTATGCAAAATGCATATAAATATTTGTAGTTTCCTTTTGTTCCGTCGTGACATTTAAACTATTTACGTTTGAGTTATTTGGCGGCCAGAAAAGGAAATGGAAATGTTGCATAACTTAGCCAAGAAAAATGTTTAATACTTACCCGCTTGAAGTTGAGATATTTCAAATATTTCCACAGCCACCCACCGATGGCAGTATATCTGCAATAAAAATTGTAATTTGTTAATAGCAAGCAAACAAAGCTGAGGACAGCCAGAAAATGCCAGGCAATCACTCAAATGGCACTCCACAAAAGAAAAAAAAACTAAAACAAAAAATGTCATAACAAGCCCACAAATGGCAAAGTAAGAAAACTTGCAAATAAAAACCAAATGACAACCGCCAAAAAAACAAACAAAAAAATCAAAATTGCAATTGAAATGCCAAAGCTAAATGGCAACGACATAAAAAGTTTAGAAAAAAAAGAAGCCAGAAGAGATGCAGTGCCGCAGGTTACAGCACCTTGTATACCCTATTATTAGGCAGTACTTTAAATATAAATAATACTATATATTATGATACATATAATTATATGCCACCTAGGTGGGTGTATGATTTCTATTTGATTTTAAAAATAAATTTAAGAAAAGGTAAATAAGGCCTTTGTTACAAATTTACTTCTTGGAAAGTCTAGAATAATCTATAAATATAACTACATTTAAATATATATATAACAAAATCAGTACAAAAATATTTTAAAAATACTTCACGTACGACAAGTGAGCCATAATTAAATTCTAAAGAAAAAAACCTGACCCACAAAAAAAGGCGAAAAAACTAAAACAAAAACCCGCAAGAAGAAAAATTAAAAAAAAAATCTTTCTGTTAGTTTTTGGCATTTTTTGTCTTTGGTTTTGCTGGGGATAATTGCGGCATTTTAAAAGAGCTTGCATTGTTTTCCAAGCTAGTGGCGGATTATGCAATTGCAGGCAGCTTCCCTCCCCCCCTTACCCCTTCCCCTTAACTGTTCCCCACAATCCCCCGTACCCCTTAACCTCATCCACAGCGGTGGTAAACATGGAAAAACAGTTATCTGTGAAATTGCATCGACAAACGTGATGAACGTTACCCCAATACACATTTTGAGACTTGCGAGTCGCGACTGGCAAGCTGTGGAGTACACTAGAAAAAATAAGAGGGCTGTAGCCTTCAATTTGGTGTTTAAATTTTGCATTAAAAGCCAGAGGATTCTTGGGTTAATTTCCTATAATTATTATTCTTCTCAGACCCTCTTTTATATTAAAGAAAATCACTTAAATATAAAGATGAGGCTGGGAACTTGTGTAAGTTAATATTTCTGATATTATTCTATATCCAACCTATGTATATAGCTATATCTATCTATCTATCTATAAGATAATAATTCCCAATTTCTCTTACTTCGAAATACATTTAGTTTTCGTTTTTTTTTTCTCGGTGCCCATGTAGAGACGGTGTATTTGGCACAGGCTGGCAGACTTTGCTCTTCCGACTCGAATGCGCCTGGGTGCCTAATTCTCATGTCATGTCCCAGACAATGCCCACCAGTAGTGCCGGTGCCAGTGCCAGTGCCAGTCCCCTCCTGGAAGCATAGCCCCACAGCATCAGCATTATTGTCGTGGTTCTCGGATCCGTGAGACGATGCGGGAAGATGAGCTCTGGCCTGCCAGCTAGCCAGCCAGCCTGCCTCACTGCCTGCCTGCCCATTTCCCGCCATGGAAACACACCCACAATTCGCGATGGCAGGCACCCCGCTGTAGCCATGCATACTCCGCATCCGCATCCATTTTCCGGCCACCGTTGACACAGTCTCTCACACTGAAGACTAACCCCATATGGTCGAGTTAAAGGAGCGAAGGTGGACTCAGCAGTTGAGAAAATGGTTTAAAAGTGGAATGCCTAGCTCCATGTTATTTTTTGGGGAAAATATGTTGTAAATTAAATGAAAATAAAGAAATATTTTAGTATATTCAGATTAACTGAGAATGGTGAAGCTAAGGCAATTATTTATAATTAACAAACAGGAAGTTTAGCTAAGATTATTATGTTTATATATTGTTGGCAGACGTTCACCATATGCGGCGTTAATTTGAAGTTAATTATATCACAGATGCGGATCTCTATTGATTAATATTAATGGTTGTGGAGCGTGTAAAATACTGTGCTGTTATTTGTATAGTTAAGGTTTTAATATGGCTAAGTTAAGAAATATGCTTCCAAAATAAAATGTAAGATAGCATCTTATTTTAGGAACTAATAAATCAATGATTGTTCAGTTAAAACATTTCGTTTTTCCATTAAAACGAATACAAACAGTCTTGCGTTTTAAATTCGGAATAACTTTGTTGCTAAATTATATTATAATCAATATTGAATAATGACATCAAATATATATAAAAAATAAAAAAAATATATAATAAATAAAAAAAAATATATAATAAATAAAATAAAAATATAATTAATTAGCAAACTAAATAAGTGAAATTAAAAAGCCATATTTGGAAATACAATTCGATTTTAGAGAAGCAAACCAAAGCAGATTTTGATAAATCAACATACATTAATGTCTTTCCTGCAATAAAGATGTAATTAATGTAAGTAAAATGCACTTAAAAAACCCCAGCTGCATCTTAACAAAGATGTTTCTAATATTAAGTATATATTATCATTATTACTTATAAATAAAGTATTAAGCACAACAATAAAGTAAAGAAAACATGTCAAAATCTTGAGCTAAACTCAAGTGCCTCCTCTCGCATTTGTTTGGGAATTTGTGTTAACATTAAAGTTGCCCCTTCTCAGGTAATTACATCTCCGTCAGCGGCGACTAACTAAGAGATACACTTACACACACACACACACACTGCACACTCGGTACACACACAAAATTCACAGTTGCAGTTTAATGCGCCTAATGAGCGGTTTGTTCTGTAACAACACCAACAACAACGACCACGACAACGACAACAATGCGAGCAACTAATTCGCTCAGTTGTTGTTAGTCTTGTTGTTGTTGCTGCTGCGGCTGTGCCACATTTTTCTCTCCCTCTCTTTACATCACTTGTCTTGGGGGCAAGTTCGTTTCCTAAGTCTTTTGTTTAGTTCGTTGGCGTGGGTAAAAAAAAATAACCGAAAAACAAAACCAAACCAGAAAAAAATCAACACGACCGAAAACTGATTTCTATTGCCCGAGCCACGCCCCCTAAAAGTAATAATGCCTCGAAATCTGTGTCAGTTTCAGTTGTTGTTATTTTTACATTTTTTTTTTCGTCTCCATCTCCTGATTTTTATTCATCAACGAAACAAACAGAAATTTGTTCATAGAAAAAATTATTCGATTATGACATTTGATTACGACATCTGCCAGTGGGGGAGAGAGCGAGAGAGAGAGAGATAGAGAAGTGAAATCTTTAACCACCAGCATCCAAACAGTATTCAGAAATTCAGTTTCAACGCACCGACTTTGACCAAGTCACGCTTTCTTTGAATTTTTGATTTCATCGTTGTTTGGTTTTGTCTATTTATTAGGCACATTTTTGCACTAATTAAAAGACAAGTGCTAATTTGATTTAAACAGAAATTTGTCAAGGGTAGTCGTCACTTTCGGTCCACTGCAGACACTAATTTTGGTTGGGTAAGACTGGACGGGTGTCGTGCTCGTAAATTAATCTAGTAAGTCGCCGTTGTATAGTTCAGAAATGTAGGGAAATTTGCGTAAGATACTATACAATATTTGTGGGTCTAAAAGGGTGATGAAAGTTTTTAAGTTAAGCAAGTGTTAATTTATAAATAATAAATACCTTAAAGTGGCAAATAAATATTTTATGTTTATTATTATATACTATATGTATGTGTTGTCTGAATGGAATTAATATTTCATTGAGAATATAATGAATAAGATGCGTAACGCCATAGGATTTCATTGTATTCCAATATTTCATTGAGCATATAT
>JAEIIG010017119.1:0-11613 GCA_018904695.1 Drosophila parvula
AAAAACAGAGAGAAAAATAGGAATATTTTTTTAACATAAATCTCTGAATTTATAAGAAGAACCTAATAGATATTTCTATATAATAAGAGCATAATAAATGTTTTTAAATAATCAATAAGAAATTAAATCAAATCACTGACACGAGTAGTTCTTATAAAAGAAAAAATACACAGAAAGGATACGAATAATTTTTGTTAATAAATTTCTACATTTTAAACAAGAACTTCATTATATTTTTAACTTAACTTTCAAAAGCATAAATCAATCTTTAAACCTTAAAAACAATTGAAAATAAAGTTAAATTTGTTCCGATGTAAGAGATAGCCAACTGGGGGGTGATTTCGGGTTGGTGGCATGCCACTAACGATGCTGCTCTCTTGTTGTTGCCATTGTTGGCGGTTCTTGGGCAAAGTGAGGGTGTGGGTGCAGGTGGAGGTTGCAATGATTATAAAGCAACATCGGTGGGAGCTAAAAAAAAGTCGGCACATCATCTATGCATGCATCCTTGTGTAATGTGTGTGTGTGCGAGTGGGTGTTTTCCTTCTTTTTTTTTTGGTTTTTCGTATTGGCAGTTGTAGGCACTTTGCTGATGCTCGTGAATCGAACGTTTATTGACACACAAAAGCTGGAAAATTGAAAAATTCTGCAGCCCCAACAGTTCCACGTATATGATGCTCATGTTTACGACCAGGCAGCCGTTCTTCAAACTTGCAGCATGCTTTCCCTTTGAAAGTGTGTTTGCCTTGTACACTTTTTTTAACCCTCCCCCGCACCCGAGGATATTTTAATTTCTTTTTCAGGAACTCGCAAATGGGAAATAGGGGATAGAAATCAAATCTGGCCAATCAGTTTATTAATATTGATATGTAAGAGGGAAGAAGTTGGTCAGAAAAGCTTAGCTTAAATTATTTCTGTTTTTGGTTTTCTTCGAAAATTGCCAAAATATATTATTTCTTTCTCTTTCAGTGCTCCCATTAAACCTTTGGCCTGCCCAACCCTGACTGGAGGGTATATGACGAAGCAGACATTTTTTTGGAAAATACCCCCCGTTTTCCTTTTGAATTGCGTCACACCTTTCAGGACGACATCATTGTCGCCTGCTTGCTTATCCCGCTGGCAATTTCCCGCCTCCGGGGAAATCCTGGTGGCATCCACATATCCTGTGGATGGCGGCGTTTCTGTGTGCCGAGGCTCTCATCCAGCCGCTCATCGATGCCGCTCAAAGGAGCGCTTTGTGTCGCATTCAATAGTTGGCGAGGAGTTCGTTTTTATGTGTTATTGCATATTTCTGCGTTATAATGCAGAGAGGTTACGCCCTCTCTGGTTCCACTAATGCCATCGCTTATTATTGCCCGCTGAACCATAATGGGTTAATGGCAAATTGAAACGCGATTGAAAAGGACCCTCTAAGATGCTACCTGCCGCCTGCACACACACACCCTTGCTCAATTTTGTCGAGCGAATCTCGCGTATGAAATTCGTAATTGAATTAAATTTAATGGCATATTTCGAATGCCTTTTGCGGTGGTGGGCGTGGCAGTCGGCACATGTGCCAAGCATTTTCCATTTCCCATTTTCCTTAGCCGTTAATTTGCTTCAAGTGCGTGTGCAGGTCGTCGCAAGTACCGTAAAGTGCGATCAAATTCAATTTTATTCGCGCATTCACATATTTGCCCTTTGTGCTGCGCTCACGGAGTGAGGATGAGCGCCCTAAAAAATACAATCCATTTACTAAAGTAATTTCTTCGAAAGTTGCAAGGTATTGCAGGAAAACTAAGCGATTTTAGTCAGAGAATTATATTTCTTATTTAAGGTCTTAGGGAAAATATAGCTTTGGAAACGTAATAAATTATTATACCATGAAAACTTTGCAGAATAAAATAAAATGTTACTTGTTTATGTTAATCGTTTATTATTAATAAAACTCTTTTAATTTCCTATCCTATTTGCTATGCCTAATTACTCTTTTATTAAATAAACTTAATATTAAATGCAGCAAGACCTTCAGCAACACTTCTCAGGTTTTCCTTTTTCGTTTTTCTTTATTTTCCTGTAAAAAACAAAGTACAAACTTGAAAGTTTCTCTGCCATTATTTTCTCTGTGCATAATTGGAATAATATTTGATTAAAAACATTTTATTTCAATTAGACAAATGGCAGAGCGGAGTGGAGTCGAGAAAACTAAACACACAGTGTACACTTGCCGGCGGCTCATTTGGCCAAGCAGAATATAACTGTAGGAAAACTGAGGAAACTGAGGCAGCAACGGAAAACTGGGGGGCCGAAAAACCAGGAGCAGCTGCTCGGATTCGCTGGAGCTGAAGACGAATGTCGACAATGGTGATGAGGCCATCTCTGCAACTGTTACCCCAGAAGCTGTTTAAAAATTAAGCAAGGAACTTGGTAGAGTAAAACAAAAAAAAAAAAATACCAAGAAAAACAAGGCGAGAAAAACGACAATTAGCTGGACAGCAGAATAAAGTTAACCATTTGATGAAGACCGGACCAAGCGTGAAATGATGAAATAATATCGTAAATATAGCAAAAGGAGCTAAGTGAGCTGTAAGGAAGTTGATTTGGCAACCAAAGGATACCCCTTGCTGGGGGAAATTAAAAAAGAGTCAAGGAGAAGACTGTATAAAATAAACTAATTAAAAGGTAATTGTAATTCTGTTCCTACACAAACTAAGCTAGTTTCTTTGTCTTAAATTTCAATCAAAATTACTCAGTTATTTTATAAACTAAATAAATTATAAGTAAGGTGATGTTCGTATTTTAAAGACCACAATATACCCTTGGAACCATTTCATTAGCGGGTATTACAACTGAATTAAATGCGAGACTCATTAAGTTTACCTGCTGTTTGTGCTTTTGTTAATGTTCCCGTTCCCTCTATAGTTGTTGTTTTTGCTTTGGCAAAACTTGGCCAAGTAAATTGCCTCAATCATTTACCACAATTTGAAAAGGAGCTGAGCTGAGCGGATCTGGGCCATGATAAAAGTTTCGAGCACACTCCAATGCCAATATAATTGTCTGTGTTAATTGAAAAAGTTGCGATTCCCATTGCCACTGCCCAAGCTGATGCAGCTGTTGCTGCTGCTGCTGCTGCTGCTTCTGCTTAATTTGCATTAGTTTTTGAAGTGGAACTGTGATTGGGTCCTCAAAGTGTCCTGTTTGGCAAATACACACGAAGACAGCTGAATCACATTTGCCCAGAGAATCCACTCGTTGCATATACATACATATATAATCCCCTGCCCCAGCCATGTGCCCTTCAAGCGCAACTGAAGCGTTAGGATACCACGACAACGGCAACAGGACACAGGTCCTTTGTATTTACCCATTGTTGTGTTGATTATTGGTTTTGCCGTATTAGTTGCCATTATGCATGTCCATAATATGCAATTAATTAATGTTCAATGCAAATTACAGTCTGCAATCGGCCGAGGTCCCAGCAACATCAATCTGTTTGAATGGAACCCAAGCCTCCCCTCACTTTATTACATACGACACTGTGATGAAGATATTAGGAAACGCATTTTAATGATATTTTATGGGAGTTTTTATAGGTTTATTATTTGGCAAGCCCACCTTGTGAGAGGTAGATGTATTTATTACATTTTAAAATAATAAAATAAGGTAAAACAATGATTAAATATATTTTTCCTGCAAATGGAATATTCATAAATATTCGATTTCTTCTATTCTTTTTAAGACCCATTTTTAATGTAGTTAAATTCTCATTAATTCTCATAAACAATATATTCATTCAGACTTTGTATTAATAAAAGACCCTTCAAATTTACTGCACTTTTTCCAGTGTAATCAAGAAAACAAATACCAAATGGAAAGTCTTACGGCTTAAGCAGCTGTTCGAAACTCAGCATAAATTATAATTGAATTAGCAAACGCAATTGAATCGATTTGATGCCAGAAGAGAGATACGAAAACTCATTGATTTACAAATCAATTTTTAGCTGGAAAGGGTTCCGGTTTCCCCTCCTTTCCCCCAAAAACGAAACAAATTTAATCTATTCATATGCAAGTCTGAATATGCAAAAGGCTCTAAGCTGATTTCCACCCAATTTCCAAATCAATTTGATGCCTGAGTGCCCTCAATGGTCATTTCAATCAGTTCCTTAAGGTCACCTTGTGCAATGCTTAATTAATAGTTACTTGGATTTTGTTATCCACAGACTATCTACCACTTCAGACCTAATTAGTGCTCAGCAACTTTGTTTTCAAAATTTGCATTCAATTCAATTAGAGGAAGTCAAGGATTATTCTCTATTGAGAAAAAATAAAGGATTCCATTTAGTGAAAATTATATTCTTGGATTCCGAAGAACAAACTTTAGTAAAAAGTTTATTTCTTAAGTAGAAACTATATATATTTGTTCCTTATCCTGAACAACTTTATTTTGAAAGAGTTCTGAAGGTTTAAGAGGCCCCTTGTGTGCTTTGAACTTTCTCTAAAATTTGACTATAAAAATAAAATATAAATACTTCTCTATATTAGAATTAAGTTTTACGAAAACCTTAAACATAGTGTTAATAAATTACTTATTATTTCTTGTATTTTCAGTGTATTTATTACATGTGTTTCCTATTGAGGGAATTTTCTGAAATTTCTTTTGTCAATTGTAAATACATTTTGCAAAATTTCTGATATTTATATCACCTTAATCGAAAGCGCTGACAAGAAACTTTTTTTAGGAATATTTTACTATTTTTCTTTAATTCAGAAATATATTAAAAATATCCTTGAACGTTGTTCGCTTCTTTTGCACACATAATTTGAGGCATGCCACCCACATGCAACATGCAACAAGCAACTGCCCTGCAGCCACATAAGTATGAAAAATCCAAGTTGATCAGCCGCCAGTTCTCCAGCTTTATGATTAAGTAAGCTTTAGTTAATTTCGCAGGATCTCAACCAAACTGCACACACACAAGATAAAATAAAATAAAAAGGATGGAAAAATAAGTTGGATATGCGAACTTTCTCCTTCGCCGGCTTGTTTTAAGTTTTGCGTACACAACTTTTTTGTTTTTTGACCCCTCTTTATCGCCAAAAAACCCCGTCCCTCCTCCCCCCACTTGTTTTGGCCAAACAACAAAATTATATAAACGACGTCGACTCGAATTGAACGCCTTTGGTTATTTGCGCGAAGTTTAATGGAATTTTCAACAGTTTTTGCAACAGTGATTTGCCAGCCGCACAGATTTCCATCCCATTTCCACCCCCTTTGGCCGCATCCTGTTTATTTGCCTGCGCCTGTGTGTTTCCCTGCCTGGCACACGCAGAAATGAAGTTTTAAAACTTTGTTTGTGGCGTCGGCCGCCAGTTTTGTAATTGACATATGCAATTTGTTTGGCAGTTGCCAGTATTTTCCATCTGTCTGCCGCTTACCTACCTGGCGGTGCAAGCAACTTCATGGCATACTTTGCAGCCATGTTAATTTGCATTCATGTGGATTTATGCCACAGACAATGTATAACTAATTCATACTACTTGCTACGCCGAGCAGCTACATGTAATGCATTCGCCTGAACAAGTTTTGGGCATCTCCTCCATTTAATTAATTAAAAAGTAACATAAAAGTTTAAGTAAAGTGTTACATCTATCTCTAGATTTGTTAAGTTTTTAAAAACCTCAACTTCTCTTTTTGAAAAAAAATATACATAATGTTATTTGCTTATATCTAACAGCGTTAATCCATTATTTGCATTAAACAAGTTTTGTTTTAACTTTTTCCAACATCTAAATCTTTTATTTAAGGTGTCACGGTCGCCACTTATCTCACATGCACTGGAAAAAGTGATTAAATAAATATTTAAAACTATAATAAAGGAATTATGATAACTAAGTTTTCTTTTAATTTTCCCAAAATCTAAATCTTGTATTTAGAGTGTCACGGTCGCCACTTACCTTAAGTGCACTGAAGAAAGTTAATAAAAATGTATTTGTAAACGATTCTAAAAGAATATTAAATACTTGAAGCATATTTATATATTCAAACCCATTTTTTCTGTGTAGTCTTCTTATATCCAGAAATGAATTAAAATGTCAAAACTGTAACAATTTTCGTGAGCTGTTGAAAGGCAAAACTCAAAGACTGAGCGCAAATGCATGTCCCATTTTTCTGTATTTTAATGAACTGAATTAGCATAAAATGCGAATGACAGGTATGCTCCTTGTCTCCATCTCCATTTCCATTTCACTCCCGCTCTGTCTGCCCATTTAATTTGTCAAAAATAATGACAAGGTTTCAGCAGGCACTTTTGGGATTTGCACAGAAACAGAAAAGCTATGGTCTGGGCCAGAAACAAGGAAAAAAAATGAAAAAAAAAGGTCAGTCGGAACTAGCTATTTACTTTGAAGTTGCTGCTGATGCCACTAGGCCATCCATATATATAATACTTACATATATGGGCAATATATATGGGCCATTTTTAATTTCGAACCGAGCAGCCATGGGGGTTGTGGGAGATAACTTAAAAGTCATGATGGGTATTAAACGTCCAGCCAGGTCCACAACCCTTCCAAAGGCCTTTTATATATGCATATGCATGGCAGAGAGAGAGGCAGCCCTCCAGCAAAATATGTTTGCAGTCGGTTGGTTGGGTCGACAAACCCTTATCAAAATATTTATATGACTTCACATATGCTAAACGCAGAAACTGTTTGAAAAGAGCGCACCCCGAGAACTCCTCTCATATGTATGAAAAAATGCTTAATGGCCTGTAATCTGCTTAAAACTTGGACACGAGTTCAATTTGCCAAATGGCAGCCACGAACCGAACACAGAAGCCAAGGGGGAACAGGCGATGGGGGGCAATTTTAAGCTGCACCAAAAGAAAACCGAATTTTCCAATGAAAACCATTGCCAGAAAAGGTTTTAAAAATATATAAAATCTACTAAATACTGCTGGGAGTTGTCAAACCTCTCATTTTCGATCTGAAACTTGCTTAAGATTTTGATATATTATTTTTTTGGCAAAGTTTTAATTAAAATGATGTATGTAATATCAGTTGCAAATAGTCCATTATTTTTCCCAGTGTGCTCATCATATGATTCGGTTACATTGTGCGGAATGCTTTTGCCTTTCTTTTTCCCAGTATCTCCTTTTTTAATTTATGATCTCTGGACGATGGAAAACAGCCCAAGCTCTTATATAATTTTATTTTTAATTAATGCCCACGCACACATCCATCTCGCAGAGCCTTTTTGGCTTTTCAAGAAACGCTTTCTCCCAGTTGCACTTTATTTATTTGAAAAAAAAAAAAAAACGGCAAAAGTCCGAGGAAAAAGTAACAAAAAGGGTTCACATCCTGGCTGACTGGGACCCGAAATTCAATTTGCCTTCTTTGTGCTTTGTTCAGGGACGTATGTGTGTGTCCGTGCCTTTTTCCATCCTTGCCCAGGCTCTGTGAAATGATTTCTTTTAGAAATTGAAAATTTCATATGTTAACTAAACTGGTTAAAAGGGGTAGGAGGTGGAAATGTGGGAAAAAGGTTGCCCCGGGAGGTGGAACCAAAATTAATTACATCCATTTCTATGATGGAAATTAATTGAGGCATAAACTTGTTTTTCACACTTGATGAAGTATTCTTGAGAAACGATTTGCAATTAATTTAAATAAGTAAAAGTGTTTCAAATTGTGCCAGGATATTTTTTATCTTTAATGATTTAAATTAAAAAATCTACCTTATTTTTTACTTGACCCGACAACGACTTTAATTGCTGTTTAATTCGGTTTCTTTTGTGTTTAAAATACCATTTAATTATTTATTTTAAATGGCATTTTACTCCCTGATAAATTATAGCATTATCCAGAGCTGTGACTAATGCCTGAAAAATTAAGCGCATCAATTCCAACCCCACCCGATGTAATCAAAACCGAAACAAAGCAACAAACAGCTAAATGCGGGATTAATTAGGGCTTAACAATTATACACATACCTACATACATCGGTGATAATATGACAGTTGGCAAAGGGGTGAGGTAACCACCGCCAAGCACACATAATAACATCGATCCGAACTGAAGACAACTGGAGCTGAGCACATTCATTACTTGGCCACAAGCGCTGCCACAACAGTTGCCAATATCGAGGATATGTCGACATTGATAGCACAGGATTCTGTGGGTTTTTGGCATGCAACAAATTCCCTGTATCAAGGACGAGTTGCGCGGTTTTACGTAGGGAATGTCAAGATAACATACTTGGGTGAACTATTAGGATGCGGTTGATTTAATTGGGTCGCAAAATGTGACACTACATATTTGTAGGGATTGTTAATATTTTTCAGAAGTACAATCAAAGCAAGAAAGTAAGAAAATAAATCATAGTTCACAAATATAAATTATACCGAAATGTAGCTGACAATGGCAATGAGTATTAATGTTTATCCAAGTAGATTTCAAAAGTATTACTACCCCTGGAATATATATGGAAAGAGTATACTAGAATATTTTGTTTCAAGGTGTTTATTATAAAGTTTTTAAGACCATAAAAAATGTGAAAAGTGGTCATGTATGATTCCCCAACATAAAAGTAGATTATTCAGGTAGCACGCCTCGTAAACTTTACCTATAGTGTTTCCTATGGGGTAACACGTAATCCTAACAAGCACGTGCTTTGCGCCACAAGGATCCAAGGTGCATCAACGTCCAAGGAAAATATGTATATATATATATATGTGAATATATATTGTAATGTATATAATCCCTAAGTAAATAATAAATACCTCTTAATATTCTCAAAATAATAGGATTTGCCAGATTATTAATCTCACAAGGTAGTAACTTCCTTATTTTAATGACATTCCCTTATTTTAATTACCTAAAAAAAATACAAAACAGTTTAAAAAGTTCAAATACCAATTAGCAACATGTCAAGCCAAGTTCTCAAGACCTCTAATTGGTCACAATTTAATCAAAACGCTGAGAAAATTGCAATCTACGGGGCTTGAAGAGGACTTTTTGCCTGCAGCCATATAAAAAGTTAACGACGCCAACTAAATTAAAACATAATTTCAAAAAACTGAAACGTCGTCCCCAATGGAAAATATTAAACAAACATAAAGACCATTTCTTCTTGTTTGGTGCCATGCAAAATCAGCCAACACACGCCCACAACATGCGTATTAATAAAGCAAAGAAAAAATAATAAGAAATAAAAAAATTGAAAAAGGACGTAGAGGCTGGGAGGGGTAGCAGCAGTAAACCAGAGCAAAGCAAACCAAAGCCAGCAGAATGCTGGTAGCAATATTTCTAATCTAATTTCTGCCAACTTGGGGGGGAGGGAAAAAAATTAAAAGAAAATACTCACAAACAGTACGGGGCGAGCCAAATGCAAAATGAGAAAAAATGCTGAATGGAATTTTTGCGTTAACTCAACGAGGATTCGAATACTCTTTGGAGATTTATGAAATAATGTTTGAAAAAAACTTAGAACCCTCCTTTGAAACCCTATGTAACATTAATATATCATAAGTTTAAAAACTCCCACAAAGAAGTGACTAAAAGTTTGAAATAAAATATTAAAAGTACCAAATTTATGTTTAATTTGTATAATTGAAACAATATAAATAAACAAGCTTCAATGTAGTTTTTTACTGCATTTAACAAATCTCAACACAACCATAATACCCACAGAAAGCGTACAGTGAATACACAACCAAAGAATGACGAAAACACAACAATGCAGCAGAGGCACGAGCCAAAGAGACGCACTGGGAAAATGTTGAGAAAACTTTCAAGGAGACCACCTCTGGGGGGTACATTGGGCAGGGGTCGGGCCGTGTGGCACTGCGGCAGTTCTGTAGAATGTCGAATGTCGCTAAATGAAATTAGAAACGCATAAAAGAATAATACAAGCTGCCAAAGGGGGCTACGTGGAACTTAGACTCAGGCTGAAGATGTTAAACAACTTATGAAGGACACTGCTGAAAAAATAACTCCAAATTAATTAAGGAAATATTAAAATAAAATAAGTACAGAACTTGTCACTTTAATTTTAGGTTTTGCTTATTTTTTAACTGCCTTAACTACATGAAAGTTAAACTTTGTGAGTTAATTTATTTTAAGCACAATTTACCTTCACAAGCTACAAACACCTATTACAGTTATTAACTAAATTAATTCGCCTTTAAGAATTTTTACTTATAATTCGTACTTTTTGGTTTTACATTAAATTAGCTTCCCTTTTTGTTTTACATTAAATTCCTTGCTCTTTTTTTGACAGTGCCTGGGATAAGTCAAGGGAGGCAAAAATGTTGACAAGAGGCATTTGAATGCCCTGCAGGCTTTCGATTCAAACGAAACGTCCTGAAGACTTCCAGCCAAGGCAAAAGGTGTAATAAGAGAAATTCCCGCCCGAGCAGAAACAAAAAAAAAAACCAACAAAAAATGCACAGCAACATAAAATAATAAACATAATTTACCTGCCTTTGTCGTCGTTGTCGTCGCATTTTATTATTAACAGGCAAATGCGTTGAATTTCATTAAAAGTTATGTCTCAGGCCCCCATTGTTGTTTGCCCGGCTGCACGCACAATCAAAGTTTTTAACGTCTGCCAAATGCTTTCGGGCGACAGCAACTGAAATTAGCCACGGCAACATGGCCAGGGCCATGCCGGGAGGAGGGATTGGGTTTTCAGTTCAGGGTTCAGGGGGATTTTCCAAGAGGAAAAGCTGATTTAGATGCACTGACATTAGCCGCAGGTGCTGGTGCAGGTGCAGGTGCGTGTGGTTCTGTGTGAACGCAAAAGGCGAAGGCAAATCAAACTGAACTTGATGCCCAGGCCAAGAGGCAACCGACGGCTAACAAAGCCAACTAAACTAAATGCTAATCCTGTTGTCCCAATGCCTCACTCCAAAACCCAACTCCCCTACCTGTATCTCACCTGCTCTGCCCCCCCCCCCCCCTGATATCCTTCCTCCACTGTAAATCCTTTGACGCTTCGCAGGGCCACAAAGCGGAGCAACATGTTTGACAAGTGACAGCCGTATGAACGCAACGGGAGGCCATTCTGGGGGGGCGGATCAGTGGGCAGTGGGCGTGGCCCGGAGAGGCGGTATGTTAACGCGTGGGCGTGGCATTCGGACAAACAGTTATCAGCTATCGATATCTCAGAAAAGGTAAGCCCCATAGAAAGAAGCACACATGGGCAGGCAACAGGACTTGGCAGGCAGACAATTCATTTGTTTTCTTTTTATAGAAGTTTTAGAAATAAAACAATATTATAAAGAATATAAAGAAGAGAGCCGGAATATGTATAGAATATTATAAATATTTAATTTATTAAGTATTTTCAATGGCTTTTATTTTATTGGCATTTTCTTACTGTAAGCGAGCAATAAAATAAGATTATTTCATAAGAGGAAATATAAAAGACTAGAAGAAGAACATTTTTTTGTAAATTTCTAGAATTAATTTATGATTAATATTAGCATAAACGAATTTATATAGTATATAAATTAATTACGCTATTCAGTAATGTATTTAAAACATTTTTAAACTTCAAACCCATGGAGAAAACTTTAATGTTTTATGCTTATAAGCAAATGCTTAAAGTTCTATTATTATAAATAAGACATTATT
>JAEIIG010017125.1:0-10454 GCA_018904695.1 Drosophila parvula
TCAATCTCATTCTCCCTTTTTACTATTAATCTGCAAAGAATACGTTTGTATTATTTAATGTAATAATTAATAAATATTTCAAAAACCCACCATAAGTAGTTGCAAAATATTTAAGTATTTTTAAAGTATATAAATTCTCAATTCTAGCTCAGTACATACAAGTCAGAACTGCATTTGTAAGAGAATAAAATAAGCTTAAGTTATATGTGTGCGGCAGGGGCCGGGCAGAGAATTTTCACGATACGAAATAGTGCCGTGCAGAAAGAACAATGCTCTGGTTTCAACAATGATTAATTATATAAAATATACACAAATTAAAGGCAATTAAATACTTGAATAAATTAAATAGATAAAAAAACTCACTTACATTACATGTTTTAGTTATAAAAATCTAAAGTATTTTGACTATATTCCACTTTTCATGTTTTCTTTTGACCCTTTTTAGCACAATGTAAAATACAAATTGTTCATAATAGTAACTTACTATAACTTACAAAAGCAACTGATAAAATAATAAGACAAATATATAATATTAGGGACTGCAATTATTTTGAACTATTTTTAAGAAAGTTTGCCATTAGATAAAATAAGTATGTATTATAAATCTGATCGTGGTCAAATAATTTACTCATGAGTATCGTTGTTATATATAAACTGTTGTATATCTTTGCTGAATTTATCTTCTGTTAATGGATGTACGTGTTCTCTGGAATTCTCTTGATTCGTTCGCGGATCAAATAAATCCGATTAGACCTGGGGTAAACAAACACCTCATATAATGCATTTCAGCTAGGACAATGTAGCTCAGATCCCAGCTGATCACATAACAAGGCTCACAGGGCTTTAGCTATCCACTGACCTTCAACACCACAGAGCAACGTTGAATGGATAATCCGGCGAACAAAACCGATTCGCACATTGACTAGCCAGGATACAGATGAACTGGGTGCATAGGCGTGGAGTTGGGACGATGGGGCGAATTGATTGATTCGAGAAAGTGCAACAGTTTATTTGCATATTTTACAGAATTTTATTGCACAACGGTAAGCAGAAGTGAATTACTGCAAAAATATGCAAAATATTTAAATTGCCAAAATATCCCTTTGCCGAGCACATAAATAAGAGTTCACAGATGTCAAGGGAGGCCAAGGGGATGCGATAGATATCCAGTTGCAGAAGCCAAACAAATGTAAACTCGCTTTGTAGTTTATTGAAAATTTAATAAAGTGCAGCCCACAAAGGGATGGATGATTGAGGGAAAAGGCAATGAATGCGGAGAGGAGGCCATGGAATAAGAAATACCCAAATAAATATGCTATTGGCCTTTATTGCATTTCAATTTGCTATCAAAGCATCGTCATCCTGAACCTTACCAATGGACATGCATACATATTCGGAGTTATGTTTACTACGTAAAGGACTGCCGAGAATTGAACTCCCTCGGCTGCACGGTATTTTGTGGTATTTAAATGGAATTTAAAAAGCATTTCTGCCGGCAAGGAAGTACAGAATGTGCTCAGGTATGCTGACACAAATCCTGCCACAGGCAAGGAGCTGGCTGAGACTGCGACATAATTTCACCTGCAGCTGCCTCTCCTGTCGTCTGATTTCTTTGCTCTTTTTCGGATCAATAAAAGTAGCTGGAGGCCACAGAACTAGTAAGAAATTGTTAGTATATATAAATGCATTTTTGGTCGTGTTTTTAAGTCTATAAAGGATAGTTATAATCGACTTAAGGAACCTATTTGCTAATTGCCATTTGTCAATTGGTTTATTGGTAATTTTTTTCGCTCAGGGTAAAGGGAATGTTAATGTCTTTCATCAATAATCTGATTCTTAGATTGCTTTTGAAATTCCCAAGTACGAATTCAGCGACAACTGAAGTGTTGACAAAGTGAAAGTTTCTAAAAGTCTGACAACCTACTCACAGTCATCGCTTTATTTATGTGATTTAAAATCAGACAACTGGACCTGAAATCATCCTGACTCTCATGCATATATAACTAAGATATCTTATTATATTCCATCCGATACCCAGGATTTCCTATTTACTATATTTTACTTACAAGCTTACAGGAAAGTTTTCGCAGTTGTGGCTTAAACATAGGAACTTCGCAGGACAATGCAATCCTGCAGATAATTGCCCCTTACAGGGTTCAGTCAAAAAACCAGCTAGGAACCAGCAGACGTGCATACAGGATCAAAAATTGGGACCCGGAGGAGAGACCAATATGGTTTCCATTGTTGTTCCAAAGACAAAATCAAAATCCAACAATATGGCAATAAACGAATTTTCGTTATAACAATGCAGAGTTGACCTCTCCGCCGGTCCTTGGCCAACCAGCCCATCCAAACTGCGTCCGACCGCATGCAATTTTGTTTTGGATGCCCGATACCCATGGCCTGGCCAATGGACTTGGCCCTAATGGCCACAGCCACAGCTGCTGGAATTGCGGGAAAAAGAGGAAGGGGGTGCCCAAAATGAGACTGGTGAAACAGAGGGCGGCGCCCAAAAATGTCCCTAGGTGTTGGCCACATGGGAGCCGACTGAACGCATCTATTTGTATTTTGTTACAGGACATGCTCTCAGTGGGCATATCCCTTACTTTTCCGCCCAACGACAAGCCAAGGGAGTGGCGAGGGTTAGGTGCAACACAGGACATCGGACGGGGACTTTTATTGAAAATTTTCAATGGCGAAAATTCATAACTGCAGCACAAACGTACACGGATCGAAAATAAAACATATAATTTTATTGTAAATTTACTTATTTGATAAAAAATAAAATAAATAATTATATACAATCTAAAACGCATTTTTTCTTAATATAGTAACAATTAAGTTAATTAAATTCTTATTTTATAGTTTACATATATAAGATATAGGCGCTTTATTTATTAGTTATTATTTATTTAATAGAATACTAAAAAAAAACTATCGCTCCCAGATATTCGATTGCTTTCTTATCGATTTTGTATCGATCTCTGTTAAAGTTATTTTATTGTAACCTCTTCACACTACAAATATATTATATATAATATATATAGTATTAATTTATCTCGATAAAAAGGTGTTTTTTCTAAATTTCTACACTATAAATGTTTAGATTAAATATAAAAATACGTCGCGTTTAAAAAATCAATTATTACCAATTCTGTTACTAGAATTACTCCTTTTTTGTGCCGTGAGACAATTAAGTTTTCATTTTTAAATCAAAAATGTAAACTCCCCAAGCCTCAAGCAAGAGTCGGGGCTGTAGGACTCGGACTTTGCTTTGGCACTCACAAAATTATTGAGTTTTTGCGAAATGCCAAGCAATCCGATTGCGGTGCTCAGTTAGGCTGCAATGCTTCAGTTTTAGTCCCTCTGGCTATATGTATAGTCTCCGTCTGGCATATCCGGCATTTGGTTGGTGGTGACGTTGCCCAGTCATTGAATTGCTTCGATTGCCGCCTGGGGAATCTAATCAATGGCTAGTTGGTCAAGTGGCCGGCCGGTGGCTCTTCAGGCCCCACTGAGAAATCAGTCAGTGTCAGCATGTCGTCGTGGGTTGTCTCCACCACCGAGCTGCGCGATTGTGGTGCATCCACCTCATCCCCGCATCGTCGTCGGCACCAGCGCCTGATCCTGCTGGTGTGGCACAGCCTGGCGGAGAAGTGCCAAAAGTTCGGGAACCTTCTCAGACGCGAGACAAACAAGCCGTTGCCCAAAGAGCTGCGCCGATCGTTGCGTCTTAATAAATCGGCGCGACGGAAAGGCTACAACAGCTGCGAGAGCGAGGCAGATAAAAGGTATTATAGAAGTAGAGAATAAGTATATTCCAAGTATAAGATAAGCTTCGTTCCCATTGTTATTGTTTACGTCAAGGTTCGCCTATGTACACAAGCTAGAGTGGACCTCTGTGAGTTAAGGCTTATGGAACTAAGAGATAAAGCATTACAAATGTGGTTTTCGTAACAGAAAATGGCATAGAATTCATTAATTTTATTATACCCGGTACAAGGTTATATTTTTTATTTAATTTAAGTGGATAAACCGAGTTAGTTATTTATTTAAGCATTTAATTGATCAAGTAGTTCTGTTTTGTTTCGTAAATAATCCCTTTTCAATATGAAAAACATGCCAACATGGCGTATGAGTAATAAACTTATGTGTTAAATTATTGAAAACTTACTTTAATAATTCCTCATCTATAATCAAGTGCTACCTAAAGCTTACTTATGTATTAAATTAGTGAAAACTTACTTTAATAATTCCTCATCTATAATCAAGTGCTATCTAAAGCTAATACCATTGTTTTTATATTTAAGACTGATGAATACAAGTGTCTTCCAAAGTTAATAGCAATTTTCCTCCATTTCAGACTGATGAAAGAGCGTCTTAACGAGCCCGCCAACCTATCCATACGCATGGGACCTGCCTACGACTACAGACCCTCGAACTTCTGACCGATCAAAGATACAAGGGGATATCGAAAATCGAATTTAACAAATCCTAGCATTATTTGTAATGTTAAACCGCCCGCTGTTAGTGTTAAGTGTTGTCTGTTGTAAACTCTTTTATTAAAAGCACAAATTTTACATATTTTACAAGCATGTCGTAAGCTCTGCCACAGCTGATGAAATCCAAGAGCTTTCGGTAGCTTTTTTTTTCTCTTCGGCCCGCAAATAATAAACATGCTCTCTTCAACTTCTTGTTGGCAGCCGGTACTCTTAGCTACGCCCACACAAAAGTTTATTGCCCCGCTCACAACAAGTGGACGTGTCTGTGTACCCTTCCCACGGAGTATATGTTATGCTTTCAGGTAACACGTTTTGTGTGAACTGCAAAAAAGCTCTAATTTGTACTTTATATTAAATGACTTATTTTACAATTGCATATTTACATTTGCTTCTCTCAATTATTTATTGTGTTATTATTATTTTAAATATTTCCAATCATTTGGTAATTTTTATGGAATGTAAAAAACAATATTTTGATCATATTCTGAAACTTTTTAGATAAAATGTAATGCAGTATTTTTGTTAAATATATGTTTTTTTAATGTAATTTAAAAAAATGTATGTTAAGTGTTTGTCTTGATCGCTCTTCCAATTCTTGATCGCTATTCCGAAATTATTAATAACATTTTGTGACTGCTATTAATCGCATTTCTCTAAATTATTCGACTTTATATATGACATTTATTAAACATAGAAATAACAATCATTATAATAATAAAATTAACGTATGGTACCATACATAATATATAAAATTAATATTTCTGTTGATTTTTAAATTCAAATTCATTCTCTCTTAAAGCGAAGTTTAGGGAAAACATTTATAGATTTATCCAACAAATATATGTATAATAATAAAGTAAAGTAATGTAAAACAAATAAGGTTTAAAAATTCAAAATTGAAGAGTATTAAGCTGTTGGTGAGACCCTTATAGTAACTCAAACTTCTGGCTTTTCCTTTCTCCGGCCTTGCACCAATACTAATTCGAGCCGTCTGTCACTCTCACTCTCTGAGGAGCCCTCTCTCTCACATTGGCTCTCAGTTGTCTCATACGTCACGGAAAGCGTTATCTCCTCGACGTTTTTTGTGTGGTGGCCGCTTAGTGTGAAAAACGTGTTCGACGCGGAAATGACATTGATAGTGAAATTTTAACCGAATTCTACGCGAGTGTGTTACTTATAAACTTGCACGACATCAAAACAGTTACGAAATTTCTAAAAAGAATATTACATTGCTTCCCGTGCAAAGTGAACTTTGATTGGTGCAACATTTTCGACCCGTCTCTAATTAGTTAGGTTTCACCGCCGCAGCAATAAATACAATTAGCATAAACTTAGAGAGCGGTTCAAAATGAAGCTCATTTCGACATTTGTTTATTTACTGGTCGCCTTCTACAAGTTCTTCAAGAAATTCCTGTAAGTGGCCGTAATTATCTAATAATATTAAGGGAGTGCCGTTCTTTTTTTCTGGGTGTGTCGTATCCTTTGTCCTGTTTTGCCTTTCATTTTACAAAAATAACAAATCTTGGAGCTTATTGATAAAACAACAACGAAGACAGGTCGCATTTCGGCGTTTGCCGTTGCTTTTCATAAATACAATTTCCTTTGTTTAGCTTTTCCGTCGCGGTCTTCGGTCTCTGTGTTTTTTCTTTTCCTTAATCTTTCTTCATTTCTTTTTGTTTATTTGGTTTGGGTTTGGACTTGCAGTTTATTACACAAAAATACAAATTTGCTCCAAACCGCTGACGAGTGCGAGCGAGAGAGGAGCTGAAGTCCAACCCGCTCATTGTTCGCTCTTTCCGTCTCCTCCTCTTAATATTTCCCTCTCTCACCGTTCTCTCTCTCGCGCTGTCTATTCCTTGCTCTCTTCCCCCTGTTGACGCCATCGTACATTTTTGTTTGGGTTTGGGGCCGCTAGGAAATTGGCCGTGCTTTGTTTTTGTTCCATATGGAAATTGGGGTCTTTTGCATGTAATTTACTCAAGTGCCTCTGTGTTTGCCTGTGTGTGTGCGAGGGGGGGTGTCTGTCTGGTTTGGTGACAACAGAAATGGTTTTTTAATTACTATAACTGTTCTTTGTGTATCTGAGCTCCGAGGGCGTTGTGTACATAATTCTCAACAATCACAAAAGATCTGTTCTGATTAAAGTGAAAAGCTGTTGTCTGGAGTAGCCCGTAATTTAATAACAATTGTCCGGAATTCCCCGTTTTCAAAAGATTCCACTTCTCGATTGTAATGATAACGGATATAATGTAACTTGGTGAATGGTAATGACGAGTCCTTTGTAGCTATCCATAAGGAAGTTGGGCAGTGGGGCCTCGTTGACGAATTGTGTGTTTTAATTAGTTATAATTGAAATTTGATGACCAATTTGGCCAATTTGGGGCTACTGTAGACTCTTTTAATATCATTCCTTCCTCCGACCACTTAACCAAGAGATTAAGGTTTAACATAACAGCTTAATTTAGGCTTTTAGACTTGATCCACTTTCTAAATTACAAGCTCATGTGCTAGCAGAGGCCCGGCAGAGAAATTGACTGACACACGACATACATAGGACCCTGTGTACCACTGCTTGCACTGCTTGTACCATTGCTTCCCAATTTCTTGTGAAACGTAAGTTTACAAATCGAGACTTCTTCGATTGTTCGTGAAATTATTTACATATGTACATATGTATGTACATATGTATATTTCTTAAGTTGTTTTATTTTTATTATAAATATATTTTATATTATTTTATAGTTTATTTTAGTGAATTTGGATTTTATCATATATGTAAGTGACAATAAGAAAGTTGCTATAGATTATAAACTGTAAGGAAAAGTACATCGTGATCGTTCTCACAACCTAGGAAATATAATAATCATAAATGTACACTCAAAACTCGTTTAGAGTGTATGTGTCTCGGCTTCACCAATGTATTCATCATCCTTAATTGTAAAAAGTTATGATGTTGGTAAAATCAGCAAGTATACACCTCAAAAGTTAATACTAAATTAATAATCTACAAAAGTAAAACGTATTACTAAGAAAACTTGAACTTTAACCATATAGCGGTCACTTTTACGCGATCCAAGGTGCCTTAGGACTAACATGATAAGTACAGCTTCTCAAATCAGACATATTTAATTACCTAACCTACCCCAACGTTGATTAAATACCTGACACAACCGGAATGACTCAGTTATAGGCTCTATTTTTCACAAAGTCACTAATGCGCATGTAATCCATAATACGCCTGTACCGAGCTTAGTGTTACAGCATTATAGATCATTCGAAAAAATCCCACTGTGATAAGAATCCAGCACAAAAAAACAGTTTAAATTCCAAATTCACAAAATTCAATTGTTGTCTATGCCTTTGTACATATTTACTTGTACGTATTTTTTTTTGTGAACGGCACGCGTATGTCGTTTCAATTGCCCAATTGATAAGGTCCCAAAAAGAAGTCTGGCTGATGTGAACACATGGCATACAGTATATATTAATAGTACATAGATTGCTCATTAGAACTATGTATATAATGTAGAAGATAAACCAAAGAGCGAACTTTATACCGAAGCACTTAAACAAGGCCGCGGTTGGTCCACTCGAAATCCTTATCTAATCTGAATGGCTAGACCACTGGCTGCGAGTAATAAAAATACTATATGCCCTGGAAGAAAATAGTTATACTCCCCACCACCTAATCGCCGGCAGTCGCACTCACCAGTGACCTTGACAGGCCAACTGGGAGCGGGATTTGCGAGAACTACGCAAATGCAACTGCCGCAAACTAATTAAAACCAATTAGATCCAGTCGACGTCACTTTTTTCTGCAATCCCCTTTCTTATCAAGACGCAGTAAATCAAATCCCCCTTTGAATGTTTTACAACTAACCCGTGCGAAGGAATTATGCTGGGAGTAACGTTTTCAAGTGCCGCCGACTAATGGCTCCCGTTCCCCACAATAAGTGTTCCCGATAAGATATTAGTACAAGCCCGAAGCCAGACACAAGACCAGACACGATCCCCGTGTCATTGGCATTGTTATCAGCGCCAATTTACAAGTTGTTCCCGGTTGACCCACTCAGATCCCACAAAGTAAGTGGGCATATCAAGTGAGTCATTTGATTGACGTCTTCGCGTCTTTGTTTGGGCGAAAGTGATTGAATTGCCTTTGAATTGTGGCAAAGATTATGGGCCTATTTAAATTGAGTTGGCATTAAGAGGGAATTTAGACCGCAAGGCCTTACAACTAAAAGAAGGACAGACTTACGGAAATAATACTTCAGATTAGGCCGAACACAATTGATTCTGTTGTTTACATAAATTATATCAATTTAAAGGAATGTTCAAAAAAGATATCTGTCCCAATAGTATAAGGAACAAAACAAAACATAAATTTAGACTCATTCCAGTTTAAAACCATGGTTATAGGCTCGACTAAGCAGCTGTGGTGAGCAAACGAGATGGAAATATAAGGTTTAAACTTTATTGCCAAATAACTCCGATGTTTATTATTCGATTGAACTGAAATTTGCAGAGATTTTATTGATATGTAGATAAGGATGATAGTGACCTCTTCTAGAATAGACAGACGATCCCTGGTGATGCTGATCAGAAATATATATTCTGTATGCGGTCTGGGATGCCTTCTTCTTCTGTTATAATACATTGTTGATTAACAGCCTTTAGGTACGTGGTACCCAGAGAAACTCAAATAAATTAGTTACTACAAATGATTCAATTATAACAAAAATTTTATAATAAAAACCCCTATTGGATAATTTAATTGATTTCCCTTAAAGGTACGGAAGATTACCTTGTACCTATGCACAAGCTAGTGCTAACCAAAACTGAAATGAAAACGAAAAAGTCCCCCGAAAGCCCCACTATAAAACCAAATCTCGAGTATTTACAGTGGTGTTACAGACCCTGAGAGCGTGAGCCATTGAACTTATTACGATAATGAGGTGGCGAGCGTGAGAGCGAGAGGGTTTCTCCCTCACCGATTGTACAACTGTGCCGCCGGCAGACAGAGAAGCGGCGACAGAGCGGGATTTGGTAGAGAGTTGAGGGGGCCTCTTGGCGTTATCCTTATCAGCTGGCGAGAGCGAAGAACAGAGAGCGTTGGTATAAATGGCGCAAAGCACGTACCACCGATTTTAGTTCTTTGCAGCTCGTCGGAGCATTTGAATCGGTTTGAATTTGCGCGCTCGCCATCCGCACCAGAGATCCCATTTCGATCCGGGACAAGCCTCCGCGGGCAGTTTGGATACTCTCTATCATTGCGATCGGTACCTAACCATGTGTGGTAGTGCCTAGTGCCGGCTGCAAAATGGTGAGTCCACCATCACCCACAAACCATTTGCCCTGCCCCACTGAACCACTTGCAAAATACCACACAAACCTTTCGAAGGAGAGGAAGAAGACCGGAGCAAAGTTCCAGCATTTTCGTGTCCAGATGGAATCAGCTTCTGCCGGAGTGGAACCAGTTATTTCCAAGCCAAGCTGACGCGATATTTCCCATATGTAGTGCGCGTATGTGTCCCAATCTGACGCTAGGCAGTTGTATAACAAAAAATAATCGCAGAGCTCTAAGCAAGCGTTTAATACACGCCCATACCCTGTAGATCAGAAAGAGTCCTAAGGAAAACGGATATCTGGGGGGTGTTAAGGGATAAGGATTTGTAGTTTCAGTTAAAAGCGTCTTTAAATAAGATTTCTTCGAAAAAGAAATATATTTTTAAACCTATCCACAAATACAGGAATATTACTACATATAAGGTTAGGAATGTATTTAAGAACTTCATAATTGAAGGGTATATATACATATTGGTTATAAAACAATTTAACCTTGGAGTGACTAAGAATACTTTTATTTATTGAATTGGTTCGACTAATAAGAAAAGTCAATGATCGATCTATCTCAGCCCTTACAATCAGTTAAATAACCCTTAATACATTGTG
>JAEIIG010017142.1:0-21747 GCA_018904695.1 Drosophila parvula
TATTTTATTATCAGTAAATTATAATTTAATAGATGTTATTCTTTAAATATATATTTATTCTTTAAAAGACATTTTTCATTCCCCAAAAAAAATGTTTTAAGTCAGTGAAAAACCTTTTACTTCAAGAAAAATTCTACAAACAACAGAATATTTATTATTTAATATTAAATATTTTCTAGCTTGTAGAATTTCTCCCCCCGACTTTCCTTTTAATAATAATACCCTTCTAATAATAATAAAAATATCCTTACACCTTTTCCTCAACTTTCTTCGCAGTCTGTTTACGAAAGCTGGACGACGTAGAGAACGCATTTGTGGCCCTCGAAAGAGCCAGTGGCATGACGAGTGGTCAGCAGGGCTCAGGACGCAATCCGTTGGTGGTGTTGAACTTTGCCCTCTTCTGCTACGAAACCGGAAGATTGGCTCTAGCAGCCGAGCAGTATAATAGGTTCATGAGCCAGGCCCAGGACCTGCTGCTGCCCACGGAAGTAAGTCGCCCGAGATACCAGCACTGCCAGTGGATGTATGCTGCGGCACGTGAATAGAACAAAATCCACCAAAAACCCCACAATTGGTCACGAAAAACAAAAGCAACTCCCAGAGAAGCCTCTCATCTAATGCTCTCCATTTTCCGTACAGTACAAATTCCAAGCCACAAAGCTGAAATCCCTTCTGCGAATCTCCAATCAAGGCAATGGCATTCTGCTGGACGCCTTGGATTCCGAGGAGTCCGAATCGAGACAGAATGGATTCGAGGAACTGCAATCGGATGAGCTGCCCCTGGAGGTGAATGCAGTTGTTAGTCAGAATTGAAAGGCAAGAATGAAGTTCCCCTAACTTAAGGAACTTTCCCAATAATATAAAAACACAAAATAAATATTTATTAAACTCGCTGTGTGTTGAATGTAATTCACATCAAACATTTATTTGAACGTGTGTTCACACCTATTTGTAAATCGTAATATATAAGCTGTTTAAATAGTATTTTTGGTAATTAGACTCTCAAAAAAAGAAACCAATGTGTAATGGCATTGGCTCTTAACTGGAATCCACTGATCGAAATTTCATCAAAATGGCATTTGATTGTTTTGGGCCAAGAGATCAGATCAACTCGGGGCTCACAGAGTTTCTCTGTCCTCTTGGCATTAGCTACATATTATATTTATGGCTGATTATTCATGGATTCCGGTTATTAGTAGACTTTATTTGTTGTGTATGAAAGTAAGTGTCTCATTACCTTTAGTCACTTAGCCTAGCATGAACTTATGGGCTAGCACACGAATTCGAAACACCAATTGGATAATGCATAATTCTTAAAAATTAATTTTAAATTGGAAAGGAAATGGCACTTGCTAGACAGCCAAATCACAAACGGAATCAATACATTAATTCTTTGGATAATGCAATGAAATCAATCAAATCTGATTGCCTTAACCAAACCTATGTATTCCGGCTCACAGTTTCTTCTCTTCTTTTTTTTTTTGTTTTATTTTTTTTCGTTATGCAACGCAACGAAACTTTTATAAAGTTTAAGGTTTAGAAATTCTCGATTGGAGCAAGTCCTGAACATCTTGGATGCCCTTCACCTAGTCCCCGTAAAACTGTCTCTACAAAATGATCCTGCAGAGCCCTCTAAAAATCACATCTCGGAGATATCGTTGTTGGGTACCGATACCGATCGCTAATATATCGATTTCGGTCCTGTTCAGACGCACGTGGTGGTCACACGGGTCAGTCGGGTCATCTCGGTGCTTCCGAAGTGTCGCTTCATAAACAGCGACCGGAAGGTGGTCCGGAACTGCTTCGACATCAGTCCGTACAGCACGAATCCCACGGCGGCATTGATTAGTGCCAGTAGGTCCATTAGCTCCCCAAACGGTGGATAGCAGTGGGCGAAGAAGCACTTCTCCATCACGCCGGACAGCAGGCCCAGCAATCCTTGCGGGAATTCGGTGACCAGGAACAGGACCAACACGGCCACCAGGAGCAGGGTGGTGCGATCATTCCGGCGATCACAGCGCGGCGGCCTGAATAAATGTACAAAATATATATATATAAATCTTATAATATTTCACGAAACGAATAATATCAATAGGTGATGTTTATTTAATAAACAGATTGGAGTTCTATAGAAATATCTACTTATCGATTTTGTTAAAACTTGACTTGTTTATCGATAAATTCGATAACTTCGTTAATCTACTAATTTCGTGGTAACATTTTTAATTAATATAATATTTCACCGACTTGAATTTCACGTTAGGCACTTCTTTAATAAAAATTCCAGATTTATAGTGATGATTTAATTTGCGATAATATTCGATATATTTCGATATATTCGCATTAGGATATTATCGAAATAATTACGATTATCAGGCCATTTTGTCTACTAAATTAAATGAAGCCTAGTAAGACTTAACTCTTTTCGAATTCTAAAACATATAAATATACAATTTCATTTGGCGCTTTAATATTCGATATATTTTAGATATGATTATATCAATATAAATATGATATCTTATGATTTCCCTTTTTAATCTCACCGATACCTAGAGTGATTTTCATATTAATTCTTCATTTTGATAGCTTAATGTTTGCTACATTTGCCCTACGATATTTTCGATTAATTGCGATATCTTTAGATTTGATGAAATATTGCTTAAACTACTCACTTCTTGGACTTGGACTCATTTAAATTGAGCTGGATGGCGTACTTGGCGGGATTACTATAGTCCCTTAGCTTAAGGCGACGTCTCGAGGCCTCGCACAGGACATGCATAAGCACGCCACTGATCACGATCAGAATTCCGCATGGCAAAAGTTTAATGATCACGGAATGTATCCAGAAATTGAACCTAGAAAGAAGTACGATTAGCTTTTTAATCTTTTAAATACAATAATTCCAGCATTAAATCTTGTTTTTAAGGATAATTTTGTTTTTTTGGATAATAAAACCTGTGCGCACCTGTATAAGACCGAGTCCTGATCAAAATATACATGGTACATGGCCTCCGGATTGACGCTGTCCACGTCGTAAGTCTCGCGGACTTTAAACACAAAATATGTGGGCAAACAGAGGATCGGTGATAGGATGAAGGGCAGGAGGATCGCCTCCCGGGAATGTGCAAGCAGGAAGTTGGCACAGCCCCCGTTGGGATGTCTGTGGAATAGAGATGGTAACATTTGGCTATAAACAAAAGACGGGAAGGAAGAGAAGAGAAGCCACATATTGCCACGTTGAAGTGTTAATCAGATTAGCCGGATGTCTCTTGTGAATTGCGGATGCGAATTAGCGTGAATGTGAATCGGTGCCATTAAAAAAAAACTACAAAAATGTATGGAGAAAGGGTGTCCCAGGAGAGAGAGAGATCATGCAATGCTGGCCTACAGATTCGCTCACCTGATGGCCACATATCGCCACACGGCCAGTGTTACGGTCAGTCCAATGGAGATCGTGTGCAGGATTTGCGTGAAGTGCATGTGGATCAGTAGACAAACGGCCCAGGTGTAGCTAAGATCCTTTTCACCTGTTTCAGGAATAAGACATAATCATTTTCTTATAAATATATCTATAAATAACTTTATATCTTTAAAATAACTTAGAGAAGATATAACAATTTAAAATAATATTGAATCCCTTCGATTTATGACAGAAGTTTACCTATATTTTATTTTTTATATTTTTTATAAATAAAAGACTCTCACCTGGACCCATGTAGATATACTGATACGATGTATAGGGTATATATTCCAGCATCACAAACATATCGGCCACCGCCAGCCACTTGAGGATATTATTTATGGGCGTTTTGGCCATTTCCTTTCTGGTCAGGACCATTATGTTCAAGATGTTTGCTATTGTCCCGAATATGCAAATCTATTTGAATTCAAGTAAACAAACAAGAGGCAATATTCACTGGCTGTGGATAAAATATGTGTGTGTGTTATTTACAAAAAAAAAAAAGAAGGAAACGAATGTTTGAGCGCTCTCACACTCTTTCAATTGATTGCACATTCCCCTTGGAATTTAAAGTAAATGTTTTATTCATTCAGCTCGTGTTGAACGACGCGTCGTTCTTGTGATTTAAATTTCCTTGCTAACTTTACACTTTCTACACTTCAACTTTTGTTATTTAACTTTTCATGAGGAGCCAAACTATGCTGTTGCTAACGCTTTTTACTCAAAATTAAATTCTTTCTGGGCATAACAAAGTTCTAGTTCACAAAATCAAAAAAAGTGATTTATTTCGTTGTAACTATTCGGAAAATAGCAAAGTGAGAGCTGGGATTCTTACCGAAAAATTCAAATAAACCCTTAGATTAAGCACCAACTAATTTCCTGAACAGATTTCTTCCGAAATTAAACTTCTTTTACAACAGTAAAAAGTGTGTGTTTCTGCAAAATTGCTGAAAAGATTCATTGGCTTTTATCCCGGCAAGAAAAATAGAACCACAAAAGAAAAACCTAACATAATGTCTGGAAATTAATGAAAAGAAAAACACATTAACGCCTTAACCACATCAAACATAATTTATATCCGTTCAGCAAATCCCTTTAAAGCGACCCAAGCCAAAACAAAGGGCTCAGATTCCATCCACTTAATGCGATTTGAGCTGAACCAACCGAATTTCTTTAATTCGAAAAAGGGACGAAATTTAGCTGGACTTGGGACAGAGCTCAAAGGTGAAAGCATTCCTTGAATTCATCAGCCGAGACTGTTTGGCGAAACAATGAGAGGAGAGGCGAGACCCTTTCTCGGTTACATTCATAAGGAAAATGCCTTGACCTTCCCGGCAGCTCGTCATTAGTCAAAAGTTTCCATTGTTTTTCCCACCAACATAAATGGCGATGTTTGGGGTCTTGTTTCTTTGGCTTAAAGGAGGCTGCACTTACCATCAGGGATACGTATCCATGGATGCTGTTGTAGGCGCGCAGCCAGTTGTAAATTTCACCTTGACAATAGCCCTGACACTCGTCCACCTGGCTGGTCAGATTCTTCTTCTGGTAATCCTGCCAGAACTTCACGAACTTATCGATATCATTTTTGGTTATTTCCAGGCCATTATATACCATTGAACCATTAAACGAGGGCACTTGGGGTTGCAAATGCGACTGGGTCATGTTGAGGCTGGTGTCCTGCATTGTCACAGCTTGATTAATTTTCTCGCTGGATTTATTTCAAATAATCATAGACTGCAAGAAAAAGAGGGAAGAAATACGTTTATAAATTATACGGTTATATTTTAAGTAGTACTATATATGTACCTCCAAACAATATATAATATATAAATGAAACAAAGAAAGAATTTGAATCCTGGAACGACCCATTCGGGACATGAACTCAAGACTCTCAGAGACACCTCTAACTAAGAGTGGCAGAAAATATTGATATGTCGATATTGTGGCAATACTTGACAATTAATTATCGATATCGCTATTTTAACATTGCGATATATGCGCAATAAATCGATATTCTGATTGATATATATAGAAAACAGACCCAAAAAAGATCCTAAACTTGACTAAGGTTTTGTTTTTGAAAATAAATATAAGATAATGTAAATATGTTATCGCAAATGTAACTTCAGAGAGGTTTTAAATATAATCGATTAGACAAATAAAATTAAAATAACATTTATCGGTTATGTTTTTGAGAATATCGCTATTTTATCGTTTGATGCGATATTTTTCGATATAACAAATTTATATAGTTAAAGAGATGCTACATTTTGTTCTAATAACTGCAATATTTATTATCAAATTTTCAGAAAACTTCCACACAAGCTCTTCTAATGTTAAATATCTTTTAAATTTATTGCTTTTTTTTGTTCTCTGTGCATATTTTAATTAATGATGCATGCAACCCCTGGCAGGTGCTCACATTCTAGTTCGATTACATAAAAGCCTATATCTGTTTTATACAAAAAAGGCTGCGCTTAACCGCTGACGCCACAAGGGACTCAATTTAGCCGACCATGAGTTCAAATCGCAAACAATTGTCTGGTAACTAACCAGTTTGGCGTTTCCATTTGACATATTTGAGAACAACAGATTGCGTTTTCTGATACAACTCCCTACGCCTATTACGCCCACATGGAAACAATGGCAGGCAAATGATTTTTGCACCTGAAAAACCCCCACCTAAAATATGCAGAAATGGTATCCACAAAAGGTGTATCTGTGTACTCTGCAAAGAGCAAAACAAATGTGCTGTCGACAAGTTGGTCGAATTGGGAATGCAACTGTGCAGCATAATTAACGAAATATGTGTCTAATGCAGTTTTGAGTGGCCAAAAGTGGAGCCTGAGCACACCTGTCCGACTGTCTGTGCCTGTGATGCGGAGTACGCCTGGGCGTAGTAGTTGCCAATTAATTGGCAACACACTTTTGCCGGAAAATCAAAAATGTTACATGCTGCGAAAAAATTGCATAATAAAGAATATGGAAATAAATTAAACAGGAAATGTAATGGTGTATAAAAACATTTTGATTTATTATTATTAACTGAAATGAAGGCTTTGCGAATATGTTATTAATTATTAGGGAGGGACTTTAATAGGCAGAATTTTAATATTAAAAGTGATTTTAAAACCAAGAAAATATGAGAAAAAATCACCTTAATTATTAGCCAATAAGTGCAACCCCCCAATCCCAAGTAGGCCTTAGTTATCCGGTTTATCTCCAACTTAGCCAACGCCTGGCATATGACACTGCCTACCCAGATCACTCAGTTGGCCAAATCAATGTCGACATGTCCACACGTCGTCGAAGGTGTTGCATTTTAGCTAATGGCCCCAACAAAATCGGAATCTCAATTTGAATCTGGAATCTGTATCTGAATCCGAATCCTGTTCGCTGTTCGCTATTCGCTGGTTTCGCAACCGCAACTGGCACCACTTTACTCAACACTCAACACACTGCGCACATTGCCTCATCGGGTATGCATAATTGTGAATTACCGGCTCGGTGGAGTTTTCATTGGATCTGGGACTCAAAATGTCGTTCGGTCTGCCTGTCAGTCACTGCGATGTTGATCGATTGGCCTTTCGATTTTGTCAAACGCTTACATCTGTTTCCAATAATTATTCTTTACAGCCCGCACCATTCAATCGAAATGAAATATGAGTTGAGCGAAAAAAAAAACTCATTTGGATTTCATGATTAAAATGCATATGAAACGCACAATAAAAGCAATCCTTCAGCCACCACAGTAACGCTTTTATGTACCTTATGGATAGCAATGTGGTCGCTTCTACAGGTTCAGGTTGAAGGGCTTTTAAGGGTTTGAAGGGGCTTAAAATTTTGCAATTGCATTGATATTAATTTTTAATTTGCCATCTGTAGAAGTTATTATTTCGCAATGGTAAAAATCAGAAACATTTCCAAGAAAATATAATAGTTTTGTTTATTTTTGAGGCATTTTCAATTGATTTAATGTATCCAAAAAATGTATATTTACTATATGTAATATAAAACATGTTTATATGGCTTTTATTTTTAAGAATCTATACTATTTTCAGAATTTAAGTGGTTTTTAATTGAGTTACAATATGTATATAAGCAATATATTATATACAACATTATTGTATAGCTTTTATTTTTTAAAACAAATTAAATTGGCAAAGTTTACGTGATTCTTTTGTTGATTTAAAATAGTAACAAAGCGTATTTAAGCAATATTTTATATACAACATTATTGTATAGCTTTTATTTTAAAAAATAAATCAAAGTTGCAGGGTTTAGGCGATTTTTCGTATTGATTTAAAATAGTTACAAAATGTATCGCAACAAAATATAAAAAAAAAACATTCCCTTATAACTTTAACTCCTTAAAATGAATAAAATGTAAAGAGTTTAATAATAAACAACATTATTGTATAGCATTTACATATTTTAAAAAATAAATCAAATTTGTAGAGTTAAAGTAATTTTTTGTATTGTTTTAAAATAATAAAAAAAAAACGCATGGCAACAAAATGTAATAATAAAAACCATTCCCGTAAGGCTTTAATTCCTTAGAATGAATAAAATGTAAAGAGTTTAATAATATACAACATTATTGTATAGCTTTATATTTTTAAAAACAAAAAAAAAAACGGATGGTAACAAAATATAATAAAAAACATTCCCGTATGACTTTGATTATTTAAAATGAATAAATTGTAAAGAGTTTAAATGTCATTTAATGATGTTAATTATAATAACTATATTTATATATATTTACCATAGAATTCTATCATTTTTCTTCGGCTAAAAGCCTTTTAAACTAACTTTTATTATTAAATTACCATTTACATTAATTCGTACGGCGTCAATCAAAAAGTGAATCAATTAATGCAGTGTTACTCCCCCATTTGGCGCTTGCTTTCATTAATTTTTAATTACCACGTAGGGGAAAGTCAAGGCCTTTCTTCCTTAGCCATTTTCTTGGCAACTGTCGGCTGGGTTGGCTCTTGGCAATTATCTAGTTAGCTACTGCCGCCGCCATCAAGTTCCTTAAGTCGCATTCAATTCACAAGGCACGTGGCCTTGAGGAATATGTCTAAACAGGTGGCGCACCCGCCACAGATATCCTTCGAGGGCTACCACCCCACACACATACACACACCCACTCCACGCACACACACACACCCACTCCACGCACACACACACACCAACACGCACAAGGGAAACAAAATGGCGCCATCAACTGACAGCTGCAGATAAACAGCAATGGCACTCCAGGCTCTTCCTTTTCCTAGCTGCTATTTCGCGTTTTTTTTCTTTCTTTCTTTTTTAGCCATTCGGTATGCCGTTAATTAACGTTCCGCTTGTCAAATATGTGTGCCTGCAGTGTGTGTGTGTGTGTGTGCGTTTATTTCCTCATTTTTTTATTACCACATTTTCCGGGATACAGGAAAGAACTGTTATCGGATAGAACTCAGACCATATAACTCCCGCTGGGCCAATTGTCTCAACTGTTCTTAACAGCTTTAGCTCCCGAGGCTCCCTTTGTGGCCCATAACAGGGCCCTAATTATGAAGATCGTTAAGCGCGTGAACTACCCACTTAAATGGTAAAACGTTAAACAGATCCATATCACTAGGCCAGGCCCTCTTGAACACTACCAACAAAAGTCCTCGATTTTCAATTAGCCAAGGTAAACAGAGAGAGAGAGAGAGAGAAAGAGTGTTGCCTGGATCTGCGAAATGGCTAAAACAAATTGTTCAAATCATTCCAAGTCATAATGGAATTCAGGCTCATACAAAATTTATTGAAACCATTTGTCTGAGTCGCAGACGGAGCTGGGCGGCCAGCTGCCTCAAAATGGTTTGCATAGATTATAAAAAAAGATAAATTAAAGCTATTTGTAGTTTGCATATGCAAAAAACCAAAAATTGCCAATAAAAACAATAATAAATTATTCAATTAAATCAGACAGAAGCTAATAATCCTTCTCTCCTTTTATTTATTTATATGGAAATAAGTTCAGGGCTCAGGTGAATGGGATTATTGCTTAAAACCAGAATTATTTTTGTTCGGTTAGTAATTGGAAACTGCAAAAAAATTAAAGGGATTACAAGGTAATAAAAGAAATTCACACAAATCATTAAATTTATATTTTTAAATGCCTTTTAAATTACTTTAAAACGTTCTAAGGGTAGGCTCTGCCAGGAATTACCTAATTTTAACTTTAAGAAGAGACACAATCCCCCCTCAAGCTATTGGCCATCAAAATCAGTTAGTTGCCAAAGAAATTATTGTTGTTTATGGTTTGGACATTTGGTCGTTGAAATTATTGAGACGAACTTGCCAGCTACTAAGGCTGCACATAATTTATGGTGGCAATTGCCACTCAATCTGAGTACTCCAAATAATTTGCTGAATTAAATTGAAGAAAAAAATTAAAAAAAAGAAAAACAGACGCATGGGGCTGGCGTTCTGTCAGATACTCACACGGCCGCGCGCACTCAGATACTTTGATCCGGCTTGTTTGTGCAATTTTGGCTTGATGTGGGCATATATATACAGATATATGCGTGTGTGTCTCTTGTGCCTTGCCGATTTTTACTTTATTTTTGGGCCTAAATAGTTTTTGCCTAATGAGTGCGTTTGACTTAGTTTTGAGTGAGTTTCTAACACAATCCATGCAGCTCGCGCGAAAATCGTATAAATAAAGTCGTTCTGGCTGCCAGCAATGTTAGTTGAATTAAAGCCAGCGTGGAAAGAGCTTCAAGTCTTGCCCGAATATCGTAAATCATAAATAGACAAACATAATGAAATTCACTGTAAGTGATGGCAAAAAAAAATAACAACAAGAATTTCGCACTCTGAAGTCCAAAAATTCCAATTATTTCTGTTAACATTTTGCTCTGTTTTTTTTCTCCTCGCCCGCTCATTTCAACGCAAATGAAAAATTCCTGGACACGCAACAGTTGCTCCTGCTCATCGCCAGCGCTGCCTGCATCCTGGCCGCACCTGCTCCCGCCGCCGACGAGCAGCAAGAGTCCTCCGTGAAGGCCAAGCGAGGACTCTCCCTCGGTTTGGGCTACCACGCCCCGCTGCTGACACACTCACATTACGTATCCGCACCAACGGTCGTGCACCACGCCCCCATAATTTCGCATGCGCCGCTCATCTCGCATGCACCGCTCATCGCCCATGCCCCCCTAATAGCCCACCATCCAGTGTCCTCGCTGTCCTATCACCTGCCCACCTACCACTCCATCCACCATTTCTAATGAGGTCTGACGACGCGTGAGCAGCAGCAGCAACAGCAGCAAAACACACACACAGCACTAGAATCCTGAAAACCTGCAACAAGCATTCCCAAAAATTTGTATTTGCATCGGTCTTCCCTTCCCGGAAACTGTCAACCAACCGCTTTTGTAAATATATATGTAAATTGTATATGAGTTTTCTCCCTTTTTTGGGTGGCTTTGGGTGGCAGATGGCTCTTAAACCAAACTTGGGGTTCTTAAAATTAAACGCATTACCACACAGCCAAAACGAAAAAGAAAATTTCTAATAAAGCTGGAACGAATGCTATTTGCACAGTCCCTAATATACCAATAAATTTAAAGGGAATGTACATACATTCTTTAAGCAAATTATTTAAAAAAATATATACATATATTCAAATATATAAAAATATAAAAATATAACATCGAATAAATATAATATCCCTGAAATAATTCCAAAGTATTTTTCTATTCCACAATTTGAAACTTTAATCTAGAATCTAGACTGAACTATAAAGTAATAATATATTTTTGGGAATATTAAGCTGTGGCCAAAATCTATTTAACCTTAAGTTAACTTTAACTCTGACTTCACATTACAAACCATTTTTAAAATAATTCAAATGTAGATTTCCTGCAATATTCCCGCGCAAAATATGTCAAAAAGCCAGGTGTATTTATTTTAATTGTTCTTTTTTCACAATTTCTTTGCTGTAAGGTTCACTAAGTTTATTTTAAAATATGCTCTCTATGTTTTTAAGGCAATTTTAAGAAAGTTCACTAAATTCATTTTAAAATATGCTCTCAATGTTTTTAAGGCATTTTTAAGAAAGTTCACTAAATTCATTTTAAAATAGGCTCTCAATGTCTTTAAGGCATTTTTAAGAAAGTAGAAGATCTCCGCATTTAAATTTTTGATAAGCGAAGCTGTGGGAGACCTGTCTAGTAAAACAAATATAAAATTGTACTGTTTATGTTTCTGTTTTCGTAATATTATATATGCAATTATAAGGCAAATATAGTTTGGTTTCGTCCTGTATATATGTACATATATGTACATATATGTTGCTATTCACATTTGACTGCAAAATCTCCCACATTTGCCTGGTTAAAGGGTGAGTAAATATACAAGTAATCCCTGCAGTTACACTCTTGTTGTTTCGGTGCCCCTCCACCATAAACATTTTCAAGCGTTTGCGGTCTAAATTGTGACCATAATTGTGGCTGCAATTCAGTTTTTCCTCCTCTAATAAGCATTAAATGCTGCTATTTAACTGCACAAAGCTGGGTGCCAGCAAACTCAAATGGTTTAAATGGACACAATTTAGGTTTATAAAGACTGCATGCCATTACGGGCATTATGCGTTTTTAGAAGCGTCATTTTCCTATCAAGTTTACTCCCCCAGATTTTCATTTACACAATTTATGAGGGGACAAAAGGCTATTCCAATTTAAGGCAAGGCTCCCATGAAACGTCAGTTTATGGCCAACTTAAAGAAGCATCAAGTGTCTGGTAACTAACTTGCTGTGGCAGACAGGAACATTAGTTGGGAAGGCAGCAAACTTTAGTAGAACTTGTCTTGAACTGTCCAACAGTTGGCCAAGCAACTTAGATTTAAAGGCAACAAGATGCACCAGCATTAAATTCAGTATTTACCATAAATCATAGTTTTTATTTGATTATCTTTTACTCTTATCCGCTTAGTTAGAAGTGTGTATTTAAACATCATGTTGTGTCCATCTATGTATCTTACTTTGTATTTATTACAAATGTGATTTGTTTGCACTCCATTCTTACAGCTAGTGGGGAAAACGTAAAATCGTTGATTAAAACTCTCCGCGCCGCAATTTTAGTCCGAGAAGCTGTCGCTCCAATAAGTGGTGGTTGGTGGGGCAACGGCCTTGAATAGATCCCGACCCTCGCCGGGGCGTCGCTTGCCATGGTTACCATGACCATGGGAATGGCTGATGCGTGGCTCGTCCCTAATGCGTGGCTCCATCTTGATTCGTGGCTCCTCCTTGATTCGTACCTCCTCCCTTGGCCGCTGACAGCCGATGGCCTGATGGCGCTGTAACCGTTGCGATGTGAGGAATGTCCTCTGGCAGCGCTTGCACTCATAGATGAAGCCATGCTCATCGTGCTTAACGGCCATGTGGCGCTTGAGTTCAGCCCGCAGTCGGAATACCTGAGAGCAGAGCTCGCAGCGGAACTGTGCACGCTCCTGTTCGTGCCGCTCCATGTGCGTCTTGTAGGCCCACTCCACCTTGAACTTCTTGCCGCAGATGGGGCAAGTGTGTTCCGTCCGTTCGTGAGTCTTGCGGTGCAGCACATAGGACTGCTTTCGCGAGAAGGTCAGATCGCAGTGCTCGCACTCGAATGGGCCGACAGATGCTGTCGTCGTTGTTGTATACTTCTTTTTCGGCACACTGGGAGGCGACTCGTCGTCATCGTCCTCTTTGCTCCTTTTCAGCGGAATCTTTCGAGGACGTCCCGGACGTCCGGGCTTCTTTTTCTCCTTCTTCTGTGAGCTGGCATCGGAGTCAACGGAATCGCTATCCGCACTGGTTGATCCGCCCACATCGGATACCTTGAACTCATCGTCAAGCTCCTCCTCATCCTCACTGGAATCGGTCACGGGTGCATCGATGACCACATAGCCGCGTGGCCGTCGCACCTTGTTTTTGCTGCGAGATAGGCGCTTGCGCAGATCCTGGTCGGTGGTCTCCAGCTGCTTTCGCAGCTGTATGGCAATCGTGAGGCTGTCCAGGCACTTGGTGCATATAAATTGCGGCATAAAGTCCTTGGGCAGAATCGAGACACTGGGGCAGATGACCAGCAGCATGTCCGCGGGCGTGGCATCGATTTGCTTCTTGAACAGTCCGACTAGATCCTCCTTGCTGGTACAGACGCGGCACTGGTTCTCGTCCACCACCTCCTCCGGCTTGCGCACACGACTGGGCGCTGCTGCGGCCTCACCCTCGCCGGGCTCATCGCCGGTGATCAGTTCGCCCTCTTCATCGGTGGCCGGTTCCAGGGCTTCCTCGCCCTCTTCGTTGGGATCTTCGGTTCCATCTTCTTCTTCTTCGTCGCCTTCTTCTCCGTCGGCATCTTCCCCGTCGTCTTCCACCTCTTCGACAGCACCTTCTTCACCTTCTTCGTCATCCTTGTCGGCTTCTAAGCCTTCTTCATCGCCCTTGGCGGCTTCATCTTCGTCTTCTTCTTCGCCAGCGGCTACCTCAGCACCCTTTTTTGTTATTTCTTCAGCATCATCCTCTGCGGTGACTCCGGCGCCGTCTCCTTCCTCATCTACTGCAGTTTCAGCTTCTTTTTCAACCTCTTCGTCGGGTTTTGATTGGACATCGCCGCCGTCGGCAACTGCAGTTGACTCCAAATCCTCGGTATTGCTTGCCTGAGCTTTATCTGTCTCCTCTGTACCTTCTAAGCCATCCGTTTCCTTCTCCTCCTCCTCCTCCTCCTCCTCCATTGGCATCTCCTCGTCCAGGTATTCCGCCTCAGTCCCCTCCGGATTCCCAGTTGTGACTGGCTTTTCGCCCGCTGCTGCACTGGCATCGTTATCCTACAAAATAAATGTAATAAAGCCGTGAAGTCTGCCAAGTCTATGAAGTCCTTAAGCTAAACTCACCTCTAGGTAATCCATAATCTCGCCCACAGCTCCGGCGCCGCCGCCATCCAGCGACTTAACGCTCTCCTGTTGCTGTTGCTCCTGGTTTCCCTGCGCTCCGTCGCGCAGCTCTGGACTAATCCCGGCGGTTCCATTAGTTTCTGCCACGGGCGTTATGTCTGCCTCCATTGCGCTTGTCTTTTATTTTATTTTCGTTTTCTTTTTTTTTTCTCTCAAAGAGACACAAATTACTTTGCAAAAGTGGAAGGGGGGAGTCTCCTTTTTTTTGGCGGGGCCACCGGCGTATTTTTACGTTTTTCACGTTTTCGCACAGATCTCTTAACGCGCACTTGTTGTTTCAGTGTTTTCGCATTCGCATTCGTCTTGTTTACATTAATTTGTTTGATTTGCTTAAAATGCGAGCACAAATTTCAATGCAAGATGCATTTTTTCCGATTTTTTTCCCGCAGCGTTAAAATTTTTTACTTGCAGCCATATTGGATAAGTATACACAGCGCCCAGCTGTTCGCCTATCGATACTCCTGCGCATGTGCGATAACAATCGATAGCGATAGCGACGATGCTTGTGTGGCGGCGAATTTGAAAAATAAGAAGAATGCGATGCATACTTACTACTTTTGAATGGTTTTAAAGAAGAGTCTAAGGATGTTTGCTAGTTTGGAAAGTGTACTTTAAAGATTTCCCAATAAAATAGGTCATAAAATAGCTGTAAAACCATGAAGACCCCTCATAAAGTCAAGTATATTTTGGTAAAAAGACCTACCTACGCGCGTGTTTGCAATAAAACTGGGCAGAAAACACAAAACCTCCCTGCCTCCCTGCCTTTGCAGCAGCTTGAAACAAAAACCGTGTCGTCTTGACTTTTCAACACGGCGGAAATAAAAAATTACGTGATTTGCATAATTTTTCCACCCGCTGTTGTTGTGCGCATTAATTTGAGAAATGCCTTCTTGCCTTTTAACATCAACCATTCAACACTTCTGTACTTTTGCTTCTCTTTTACAGAATACGGAAAATGGCAAATACAAGCAGCACTTAGCCTGGCTTTTACACAATTTCCAATGGCCAAAAAAGTCCCCAAAAATGCCAGAGTATTACTCAAATGTAAATATTTCCATTAAAATCAATTCCCAGTGCAAACGCAACTGCCACTTCGGCGGTGTTTGTCTTCAAATAAGCAAACACATTTCAATAAAGTGCCACCTCACCACTGTTCCGGTCGACCAAGAGAGCCCTAAGGATGACACGAGCTCGATATTTATTTCAATTATGCGGCGATGTGGCGACCAGGGGAAATGTCCTTGCTAATGCCAGCGATTTCCCGGCTGTCACTAGCCATGATTCGGAAATGCGACAACAGGTTCCGCCCCTCTATTCACTGGGAGAAATATTAGCCTGAAATTTACATACTACTTTTGTATTAAGATAATTGAAATTAAATGTTTCTCCCAGGACTTTAAATATATTTTACAAATATTAATAAATAAAATAGCGTATTATACAAATTAGAAAAACTGCAGTAGAGTGTTCTGTACTATGAAATAATCGATTTGCGGGCAGACAAATAAATGGTGATGGCTAAATCGACTCGCCTGGTGATGCTAATCAAGAATTTATGCGTTGTGGTGTTGGAGATTCCTTTGTTTATCTGTGTCATATTTCTTGTTTAATCTTTAAGTTAAACGAGTTAATCTAGACATATCCATCTGTCCGTTTGTCCGTCTGACCATCTGTCCGTCTGTCCGTCTGTCCGTCTGTCCGCCTGTCCGTTGCTAAGCAAACTAGTCTCTCAGTTTCTAGGCTATCGTGTTGAAACTCTAAGAAAAACCTTCTTTTTTTGTACATATTTTAAGTTTATGAAAGGATACTCGCTTTTCCCTATACAAATTATTTGTATTATAATTTTATAAGGTATATAATCTTCAGCTTACTTAAGTTAGCTTCCCTTCTTGTTTTTAATCAATTATTATATTTATTTATATTTATTTGTATTTATATTTATTTATTTATTTAATATTTATTTATTTTTATTTATATTTAAAAATCTTAGCAGTTCCTTTGATTTAAAGGTGTCCTAAGTAGTGATTTACTGCACACTAGCCAGTAGTAATTCTATGATTTTTTCTAAGTCCTGTAAGCATTTCCTTTTCTGTTGCTCTTCTGCATGATTTACGCCAACAATTATCGCAGCAAGACGTGCTCGGGCACCCACTTGACATTAACATCGTTTTCCCCGGCTCGGTTTTTATCTTATCCTTCGTCCTGTTAACGTGTCTCGTACCGGATCGCTTATGACGCCTGAGATTGCAACGGCACCCGCGGAGAGAGGCAGAGAGAGAGAGAGAGGCGAAGTGAAAAGATAAATATAGCGGCCTGTCGTCTGTGGCAATGATAAAAAAGCTCGGCCATGTCAACTGACACACACGATTCAACTCCCGGCGGCGTCACACAGTGATTAATTATGCATGAACGCCGCATCCGAAAGACAAACAGGCAGCATATGCTCCTTGCTGAAGGCTTAAGCCTCCTTTGCCAGGACACCGTGACGGTCTAGCAGAGTTGGTTTGGATTCTAGGTACGCGTACCTAGTCATTTTTACCTAACCAAACATTCTAATAAATGCGAAATAAGTATTATTATAATATGTATATGTAATTTTCATACTTGTAGGCACCTTTTTAAGTGTCGTTTTTATTTCGAAAAAAACTAGTAAATAAAAAAAAAATCTGAGAGGTTGTATTGATAAAGGTATCGATCGATAACACAGCACAATCGATAACGCAATCGAAAACCTTTTATCCATTTGCAAATCACTTTTAGGTACAAATTCGTCGATATTTTACAGTAAAGCATATTTAAATAAAGGTTAATCCTGTAATTTTATTAATATGCTTAAGAAACATTATTGTCATTGCCAGCCGTAATTCAGGTGAAGCATTTTCACAATAATTATTCATTTGCCATTATTGACAGCCGCCGAATGTCAATTTCAATTACAAATAGGACCCCTGGAAGGATTACCTTGAGCATGTGCTGCAAATAAAAACATAATTGTTGTATGTACCTTCCTTACTTAACCATCAGGGATTATTTATTAAAAGTGGAATTTTGTATGAAATAAATAATCCCTATGATCTGCAATTAACACGTGACTCTTGTTATCATTATGTATGTCCAGTGAGTGATTATTTCTTTAAAAGGAACTGTACTTGATTGCTGACAAATTAAACCAAGAACCTTTCAATTATAATTACAACATTTTACTGGTTGCAACGGCATAACCATAAACACATAGCTTAAATGAAGGGCTTTTCCGCCCTTTGGCATTTTCCTTTAACATAATTGAATGAGTTTGTCGCAGAACTTTCACACCTTCTTTGGGTACTCAAATTTTCCGAAACTGAAAACTTTCTTTTGCTGTTGCCGATGCTTTCGCTTTGAGCTTTTGTTGCAATTGAAATAACAAGGATACCCTGGCAAGAGGCATTTTTCCTCTTTCATACTAGTCTGTCAGCCAGTCTTGTCTTAATCCTGTCTTTTTATCATTTTTCTTGAGTTTTTGATCATATAATATAAAATGCATAAAAATTAAAATATGCCAGCTTTCTTAAACTTATTAATGGTTTAGTTCCTTAAGAAATATAGTCAAATTTGAGTTTTTCAGAAGTTGCTAGAGGTTTTAACATATATAAAAACGACGTCTAAAAGTATGGAATGCAATTTTGAACGAACCCAATTTCAAGGTGATAAAGCGTACTCAAAATTTACCATATATACCTTAATATATAAAATATTTAATATTTTTGTATTTAAAATTGTATAGCATCATTTTCGACTCATTTTGAAGAGTTCTAAAATATCTACAGATTTTTGTAGCATCCCAAAATATAATTATATTATTATAAAACCTGATAGCAACATTAGAAAGTAACCACAAATAATTATTATTTGATTAACCAACTGAAGGGTAATAACTCTTCGAGTTAACCCAGTTTGCTGTCTTATCCATTTTATTTACCAAACAAGTTACCGAAATAAAATGAAAACGTTTGTATGTGGCTTGGTTTTGTATAACAAAAAATGTTATGACAAATGCTGTCATATCCGTAACATGAATTGAATTTGATTTGATTTGCAAATTTATTCACATGCCAAGTTCTTTTCAGGCAAAAAACACATCTTGAACTTATCAGATTTAAAGACCAAACAAACTTAAAGTCGCTGGGATCAAGTGGCGGACTGCCAGGATTATTACAAGTTAAGATGTTTATCCTGTTGTCCAAAGTAACCGTGTGAAATTCATAATATATTTCCGACTAGGTAAATGCAAATTTCTTGTAGCCTGTGTCCTGGGTCCCTCAGGAACTTAGCAAGTGGAAAACTTTTTCGTGGCCGGAACGTGTAAAGTTCCCAAAAGAAAATTAACTTTCCAATAATAGGATTTCCACCTGCCAGCTGTGTCTGATCCATCAATAAAGCAAACTCCGGCCACGCTGATAAATCTAATTGACAGCCGGATATCGGGGAATGTGTGTATTTAATATGATGTGTGCCGTCCTGCATGTGAGCTGCAAGGATGCTTTAAAAATTCGATTAAAACTTCACATTTTTCTTGGAAAATGGAGAGCTAAACGCAAAGCAAACAAAGATGGCGAAAAATCTCATTAAAATTCATAGCTTACTAGGGAAAGCTACTTTAATGGGAGAGTACAGAAAACAGTGCAATCCTAGACTAAATATAACTAGCTTGACATTCTCAGTGATTAATTAACTTCAAAGAGGGGCCATACTTATTCTATACATAATTAAATACCAAACACATTTTTCTGGCAGCTCACATATTAATTACGTTGTACTAAATCGCTTAATTACGTACACATTATCATTAATCTTTAGACAGACTGTTTTTACATGAAATTAAAGCATTCAGTAAGGATCTTTGAAACTCACACTCCATGCTAATGGCTAGCGTAATTAATCAAAAATTTTGCCATAAATGCCGCCGTCTCGTCTCAATATCATATTTTTTTTTTATTCAATTTACAAAATAAAAATCCTTTTTGCACATTACGCATACGCAGCGTGTAGCTGCCTTGGGGGGCGCTGTGGCAAACAAACAGCGCCAATAAATAGAAGGAAAAATATTAAAGCGTTCAGACATTAATATACTTGAGGCAAACTTTGGGCTGAGCCAGAATCCCACGAGAGGGCAACCAAAAAAGAGAAGAAGAAAAAAAAAAACATAGAAACAAATACTAATTTATTAGCGTATAATTTAAAAAAAGGCCCAGGGGTTTATGCTTAGCTGTTACTTAGCTATTTTCACTCGTTTGTTTTGCTCTTTCTCGGGCTTTAAATACCCAAAGCTAATATATATTCATATATATGTACATATGTGGGTGTCTGATTTGCACACGACCCAAATTAAGCGAGATAAAAATATGTAAATAAAAGTTGTGCCGACAGTGGAGTTACTCAGTCCTCAAAAATATTATTACAATTTAAAAAGTGCTCAAAAGTGGTCAATAATATATAACAGATACCGATTGTAATAAATATAATTGAACTGACATTCTGAATCATACTTGTAACCTCCAAAAAAAATTCCCATTTCCAATATCCTTCGCCCTGATCTTCATTATTTTAATTAGCATTTCCTTTATATGTTCCTGTGAGCCTACAAATCTTTATTGTTCTAATTAACATTTCCCTCATATGTTCCTTGTGAGCTTACAAATAATTAGCTACTGATTTTGAGACCCATTGTACTTCGCGGACCCTGGATATTGATGCACAAATACAACAAAAAAAAAAAAAGAAGAGATATATTTGAATAGCCGTAAGTAGGGGGCTCTGCGCTATTATTATTAATATGAACTCGCACTCGTTCGCCGCCATAGATCACAATTATTTGCCGGTCTGACAGGCCAATAAACGTAGCGATAAGAGGCTTTACGGGTGCCTCATTAGCCACCCACTCCACCAAAGATAGGTATTTCCGTATTTTCATCCAACAATTGCCATGTGTCAGTAGGGACTCCCGTCTAGCCTTCGTTTTTTTTTTTTTGCCTCCGGAAAGACACGCACTTATCTGAGAGTATATACTCTTGTGTGTGTATAGCTGAGGCCTTTGACAAGATTGTCAATGCTGGCACGTGTCTGCATTAGCATTACATGTCTTAAACTGATTACAAAACATGGCCGCAACAAACGCCGCTGCGGCTCCTTACGCCGCAGGAAAAAAAATTCCTCCTAATTCCAATCAATTTTCGCAGACATCGCCAGACGCGGTGAGTGCCATAAGAAACCCAAGAATTCCGTTTATATTTTGTGGCTTTAATAATTTTTTTCTTTTTTTAATTTGCCGCCACGCCACAAAAGAAATTCCCAAGTTGACGTAATTTATGAAAAAATTTTACTTTCTTTTGGTGGCAAATTAAGCGAACAGGTTTGTTTATAAATCAGCATCAAGAACAGCAACAGCAAACAGTAAAAGCCATCGCCGAATGGCGACAAATATAAGCGCGATTCTCAATTTTGGCCTTTCATCTGGCCGACATTTTTTTTGGTTTTTTGGGAGGTAGTTGGAAATGCCCAAAAAACCGTCTGCAAGGCGACATAAAACGAAGATCACAGAACAAAACAAAATATAAACAGAGATTTTTTCGTACAATGAACTGTCATATGCAAAGCATTTATGTTATGGCAAATATATTCAAAAATATAAAACACAACACAATTTGATCTCGACTGTTGTGTTACCCTGTGGAAGGGGGAGAGTAAACAAGGGATTGCAATTTGTAAAAGTATTTCTAAAGAATATTTGAATAAGAAATTAGGTAAAAAGTATTTTTATAGAATATTATACAAAATACTTTACATAAATTTTCTATAATGAGAAAATAGCAGTAAAAGTAACTCAGACTAAGAAGGAAAAACCTTTCTCCAAATATTCATTCTTGGTATAGTTTTAAACTTAATTTGTTCAAATATAATATCTTTTCTTTCTTGTCTTTAAATAAATTACTAATACATAATAAATAAGAATTTATTTATTTATTTAAAGAATTTATGCCGTGGCAAATATATTTTTAAAATATATAAAACTCAGAAAAGATTGTGATTCAATAAACTTGGATTCTTAGTCTCGAATATTGTGTTACCTTGTGGAAATAGTAAAATAAATAAAAGAAATAAATTCGTAAAATTATTCCTAATATTTGAATAAGAAATTAAATTAAAAAAATAAAGTTCGTGAAGTATTCTTCTAGAATGTTCCAAAAACATAACGAAAAACCCTCGCACAAAACTTCTATAATGCAAAAACAGAGCAAAAGTTATTCAAACTAGAAAACAAATATCTTTGTCCGTGTATAAATTA
>JAEIIG010017154.1:0-75134 GCA_018904695.1 Drosophila parvula
TTAAAATTAATACGATATTGATTTTTCGATATTTAAAATATCGATAAAATCAACCTAACGATAATTTTGATATTGATACTGAGCGCGATATCTGTGTAGGTTGTTTGGGGATTATTTTTTTAAAACCATACGATATTTCCCATATTTAAATTTCAATATTTATATTTTATTTATATTTATTTTTAATATTTATATATTTCCTCTCTGTATTTGTCTCCTTATCCTAGGGATTATCCTATTTCTAGCATATATTGTGCTTACTAAACACATTTAATTATTTCCCAAGCAGTTTATTCCTTCACTTACATTTCTTTTTTTAAGGCAAATTTTGGTTCTTTAACGCCGCTTCTTTTTATTCTCAGTGTTCTTATGCGCACTTTGCATAGGTCCTTGTGCTAAGCTCTGCGATAAAAATCTCTTTACGGCTGACAGGCGGCGGCTCGTCCTGCCGTGCCGCGTCCACCAGGACCATTGTTGACCAACACGCGAATGATTAACAAGCCATCGAAGCAATCACGGTCGGTGGCCGCTGAAAGGACACGCGCCGACAACGACCTAGGTCCCCATGGACTTAATTCTGATTTCGATTCCGGTCGGTAACACGAAGAAAACTATTTTAATAGAAGGAGGGAGCGTGCACAATTTTGATTTAATTATTTTTATTTGGTATTTTATTTCCTGTGCCAGCTTGAGCGTGGAGAATCGCCACCTCATCTAGCTCATCCAGCTCATTCTCTCGATTCTACCCATTCTGGCTTTCATTGATTTGTTTGTTTCCGAAGGAGGAGTTCCCACACACATGCACGTGGAAACAAAAGGTGAAGTCCTGGAGGAGCAAAACAAACAGGTGAGCCGGTGTGTGTGTGTAGTGTTGACTTCTATGTTGATCCAGACACCAATTAGTTACCTTTGCCAGCTGCTGCACGGCGGAACTCCAACGACCCGGAAACATGTTGCCGCAACATTATTGGCAGGAAAAAAAAGGGAGTTTTTAATGGCCTGTCCCGGCGGGAATGGGTTGCACTTGCAACAACCAAAAGAATAGTGAGGACAGGCAAGAAGAGAGCAAAGTTTACGACGATAGTTGAGCACTTTGGCGCCTCAGGATGCGCGAGAGGGAGAGAGATGAGGAAAGGCAAGAACAGGAGCACTTAAGGGGGAGGAGTAGGCAACGCCTGGTGGCCACTGAATGCGCTCCTTGCCACTTATACCGCCAGCTGTATTGGACAGTGGCATCGTTACTTACATGTCGACACTTGAAGCGACTCTTGCGGCCAGTCTGGCACCTGCTCTTACTACTTCCACTCCTCCAACGCCAAGAGTGATGCCCACATTCTAATTCTAAAAATATAATCTGAATTGAATGGAATTTCTAGGATATTTGTGGAATTTCTACTAATTTATTGGCAATTATTTTAAGTTAATATAATATAAAATATATTTTTAGCTATGGAAAACAAGACAGATCTAGCCAGCACTGATGACTCCAAGTCCTAGTCCTTCTCCTCCTCCCACGTAGCTGGCGGCAAAAGAAGTTCATTAAAGCCAGTTGGCTTGGGAAAACGCCCGCAGCTTTTTCACCTTGCAATAGATGGGTAGAAAAACAATAACCTTTTGCCGCTGTGACTGTGGCTCAGGTCACGGCTGGCTGCTAGACCCGGGGTCAAAGTGACTCTGCGCTGTGTGTTTATGCTCATGTTATTCCGAGTGGCGGGGAAACATCAAAGCCCAACTGAAATGGCTTAGAACCCATAAATTACCACAAAATGGGGGAGCATTTAAAGTCAGGTGTGTACTACATACATTTATCCTCATTCTCCTGCTCAGTCATCCTTGGCCTGGGAAACGGTTTTCGGCAAATTCTTCTTTTGTGCGACAATTCCTGTGCCTGTTCTCGGTTTCCGTTTCCGCGCCAAGCCATCGAGCAGATTCAAAATCGCGAAAATTCACAAAATGCTTGAACTCTGCACGGGAAATGAGAATCGGCAATTAGAGAGATACGAAAAGTGGCACATCTAATGGCAGCTGGGGCAAGTACGTAACGATTTTGAGTGAGTCAAAAGAATGGCAGCGACTGTAAATGTCTGGGGCGCAACAGTGCGTATGAGCAATTCCGTAATAGTTTCAGTCACCGGCCAAGGCACAAGCTCTCGAGCTGTTTGAGTGCACAAGAGGCAGGCAGGCAGCCAAGCCCGAGCTCATTTGCCACAGAAATTGCAAGAGTTTGGAATATTTCCAGTAACTATTTTGACCAAAGGCAGAGAGCGAACTCCTTTGAAGTTCAAGCTCCAAGCTCTGCTGCCCCATTCCTTCGCTTCCCAATCCGATTGCGTCCATTTAAAGCTACCCAGCTTCGACCAGCAATGCAAATTACTTTGTGCATCTCGGAGCGTTCCTATAATTGGCATTCCTTCCGATCGATTGCACCTGTCCGTTCGCCACGACACCTGCCAGCAGCCTGACTGATTGCAATCGCCAATGTAACATCGCCCGCCCCCCGTAAACATTCTCCGCTATTGATCCGATTAAGGGAAATGCCGCGCATTAACGCTGGCGGCCAGGTGATTAATGCGAACTCATGTCTGGCCGCCAGTAAATACCGTTTGCAATCAGCGCCTCTTAACTGCAGGTAAGAACTGAACAGGATTGGGTAAATCGCTGGCTGCAGCCACTCAGAGTTTGTTGCTCCATTTGGCCAAGGAGTGTGCTCTTTGTCTGGGATGCTAATCAAAATGTAACGACTTCTCTCTCTCCTTTCGGCAATTAAAGTCGAAACATGGCAGATGTGGAGACGGCAGCGGATGCAAGGCCTGGGTTCGCGGAAACAACATTTGACGCCATTTCCCATTTGTATTCATGGCACACACTCTCACATAGTCACTAGCTCACACTAATACTTAATCATCGTAGTCCTGGCACATCCCCCGTTTATTTGGCCCATCATCCTGCTACGGTTTTTGGCGTTTGTTTTTGCCTTTGAGCGCGTTGTGCCAACTTTTTGTGGAATGCAAATGAATGACATGGCGATGACACGGCGAGTTAGTTACTGTCACAGCCACAGCCACAGCTACAGCCGCAGACACTGACACTTTCATGTGTCAGACACGGCTATATATATATGTATATATACTATATATATACACCGTACTATATACGCTTTAGTGGCACACACACACACACTCCCTGCGTTTCCGTTAAGAGGCGGCATCTCCTTTGCCGGCGACAGTTGCTCACTTTGAGAGCCATTGACATGCCGGGCACAAAGAGCGAAATAGTAGCAACTGTGTTGGGGATATACGTACATGGGAGTACCCTCTATTTATTTATTTATCTTACATATTTTTTAAATATATTTATGAAACTCTCCTCTAGCTTTTTAACAAATAAAAAGGTAAACTAAACATATCCACAAGTATTTTATTTGTGTTTTTCTTCATCGGTAAACAAAATCATCAAGTGGGGATTCCAAGATCTGAGTCATAGATGGAACCTAGTGAAATATAGTTGATTATATATAATATTATATATAATAATATTATTATTATATTATAATATTTATAATAGAAAGTAGAATACTTTCTTTCTTTGTTTTATTAAGGAGTCAACCTTCTATCAGAATTATCAGCAGAGACTTGCTGAGGTTAATGCAGTCACAGGTGGAACTCTTATCCTTTCTAGATTCTAATCTAGTCTCTAGTAATAATATTCTCTTCTTATTCTACATTCTGTTCAAGTTTCTTAGGATAAACAGCCTTCTTCATCAGTAGCCAAAGCTAAACCTTACTAGCACTTAGCTTGACTTATAAAGCTTCCATCTGTTGGTAGTTCCAGGATCCCTTAAGTAATTTCTAATCCTTTTTCTGAATAAAAATATATCCAAATATAATTAAGAACTATTCTGAATAACAGCCATACCTCGAAGTAGTGCCTTCTCCTCGTAAGACATACCCCTTCTGGTTCCAGGGTATCGCCACTGCCATGAGCTGGCGGAAATAATAAAATGCAAAAATATTATTTTTTAATTAAGTCATAATAGCAGTGTCTGTGCAAAGCGGGGCACCAGGACTAATCGGGCAAGGCGGCATAGCTCCGAACTGGCCTCCTCCTGGCCTGCCTCCTTCGACTGCTGTGTGGAATGCTAATGACCTATAAGGCTGTCTTGCAGAGGAAGAGGATAATGTTTGGGGTGGGCGAGGGCGAGACGTGCTCACAGTTTTCGACAACGCGCACGCAGTTTGCATATTTTCACATCATTTTGCATTGCTTCAAGGACACACAGAGCTCGGGCTGTAAGTGGGCGTAGGCACAATGGTCCCTGTAAATTGCAGGACGTTCCGTTCCATAACAAGGACCGGAAGAGAGTGAGACAAGGGAAAGGAAGGGGGCGTGAGCAAAAGCCAGAGTCCTGCTGAGAACAGAGTGGGCGTAATCCAAACTGTAATTATTTGTATCGAAGGCTGGTCGAAATGGGCCGGAAGTTTGAGGTTTGCCATCGCCTCGTCCTCGTCCTTGTTCGTGGCCTTGGTCCTGTCCCTGTCCCTGTCCCCTCCCCATTTTTGGTGAATATTCGTCACTCATTTAATCAATCAATTAATCAAAAGTTACTGGTCTGGGGGGTGAACGCTTAAAGGGTTGATTGAAAGAAATTAAATTTAATTTTTACGCTAATGAGAATCTCATCCTTTGCCACCAGGCTTGGTTAAGGAGGGGGGAAGGAGGGTATAGCCTCTGATAAACTGTTCTCCAGCTTGATGCGTGTGTGCGTGTAATTTCTGAGTGTAATTCCCGTAATTTGTTCTGGCAGCCAGAAAGTAATTTCGTCGGTAACTTTGGATTTGCGGCAAGAGTTCTCGGTGTGTGGCGTGTGGCGTCGGCCTGTAAGACTTTTTATTACCATTCCGGCTTATTCATAAATCATGGCCGGACTCTGTGTGTATCTTGCCTCAGGACTCTGGAAATTAATCAATCCCGTAATCAGCTCTCTCTCTCGCAACCGAGTCTTTTTTTAGGCTGCCTACAAAATGCTTACAAAATGCTGCAAAATATTTCCCAATTCCTACTTTTAATTATGAAGAATTCCCTTTGCAATCGATACTCCGCTTACTCCTTGATTTATTGACGCAGGACATCCTCAAGAGTGGGAGGAATGCTGCGAAAAAATAAGCCCAATAAAGGCTCCGATCGTTAAGTTCGGACTGCGTAAACACAATAAAGTTAATTTAATGTCATTGCTGGCGGGCATTACGGCAAGATAATGGATAATTCCTTCCCTAGAAGATATCGGGATTTGGCTCGCTGGTCCGTGTGGAGCGTAACCCAGCAGGGAGGGTCGGAGCCGGTTCCTGTTCGCCCTGGCGAAGTGAACGCTGCTCCCGCCGCATACGCCAATGGAGGCTGTACAATTCCTCGTCCTCGGACTCTACGAACTCCTGGGCACCACGGGATGTGGATGGCTTGTCACTGCCTTCCTGTTGCTGCATCTGTTGCATCCGATGCTTCCAGGCGAGCTTTGTCTCGGAAATGGATTCCCCCGGACGGGCCAACAGCTCGGGCGGAGGCTCAGAGGAGCTGGCTGGCTGACCCGTCAGCCTGGAGCTAATGAAGGGGCGCTGCAGCCGTGGAATGGTTATACGCGGCGTGTTGAACTCCAGGATTCTCATATGGCTTTCCAGGCGCTGCTTGACCACAGTGGCGATGCTGGTGTCTGAGGCCCGTTGGGCGGTCGGTGCCTTCTTGGTGCTTAGCTTGGCAAAAGCCTCCAGAGGCTGCTTCCTATCGAAGCCGGACCAAAGGTCAGTCAATCTACCAGACCCGGCACTGGAGGGGTTCGGTGTCTTTGGAGCTCTCTCCTCCGCTGGTGTCTCTTCGGACTTGGAGGCGACCGCCTCCAGGAAGTCCATGCGATCCATGAAGTATGGCTTCTCCGGCGGTACTTTCCCTGAACCGGGTACCATCTGGAACTCGATCGCCTGCAGCTGATATAGGTTGAGCTTGTAGCGCAAGCTCCGCATCCGGCAGCGGACAAAGGCGGCGGTCAGGTGAGTGCCCATTTTAGCGGCAATCTCCTCCCAGGCGCGACCCTTTTGTTCCGCATCTTTGTACTCGGGCAGCAAGGTGTTCCACAGGCAGGGCTGTTCCCGATATAGATCGACCAGGCGCAGATTGAACTCCTGCTCCTGGCTGGAGGGCAGCTGCGAGGCGGCCTTGCTCTTGGCGGAATCGCGTCGCTGCTTTTCCAGACGACGTGCCTCCATCATTTTTTTGGAGAACTGTTTTGGGAGAGAACAAAACAGGGCCTTACAATGTCAGGCGTTTCCAGGGCCAACTCGGTATGGTTTTTGCCTTTTATGGTAAATAACTAGAGGATAGCTAGAGGAGGTGCAAATTGGCTTGGCAAGGAGCACTTTCTCAGGGTCCCTGCATGCCATGCATGATGCCATCACTCACATGCCTGAGCGCATCTGCATAATTCGAATTGCGTCGTAGGTAGCAGGTCGGTAACAGGTCCTTAAAAGCTCAAAGACACCAGCAATGTGGCAGTTGCCACATTGGCATAGTTGCCAAGGCAGCAGCTCAAGGAGACTGCAGAAAGTCCCCCACAAAGGACACACGCAAAACGGACAGCTTGTAAGAGCTTCCAGTTCTGTCAAAGAAAAAACAACCTTAAGAAAACTTTGCAAATAACTACTATATATAAATGTATATAAATAATAATATATTGTATTTAATTAGCACTTCATTAGACAAATGATAATATTAATAATAATACTAATAATACTAATAATACTAATAATAAGTTTGCTAGGCTGGCTATATAATAGAGTATTAATTACCTATATAATTGCCATACAATCCCCTTTGGGCAATTAACATTTGTGACCTTTTTTCTGCCTTTATTGATTACCACTTATCACTTAATCGGGTTTAATCGACCCCTGAGTTAACCCCAATTAATATAATCTATTTAAATAATCGGTTTAATCGGTATTTTAATGATTTCGTTTAATTTAATCGATAAATTCAATTGTAATAATCGCTATTTCAATGATTTCTTTAATATAATCGATAAGTTCAATCCTAATAATCGTTATTTTAATGATTTCGTTTAATTTAATCGATAAATTCAATCGTAACAATCGTTTCTTAATGTTTTCGTTTAATATAATCGATAAGTTCTATCCTAATAATCGTTATTTCAATGATTTCGTTTAATATAATCGATAAATTCAATTGTAATAATCGTTATTTCAATGATTTCTTTAAATTTAAAAAGCTAACCACTTGGAACTTGTTCTGTTTTTCTCCTGGCAGCTCCCAGGAGACACCTCTGCCTTTCTCCCCAAGCAGCCTTGGCTGGGATTTAAATCATAGCTCAAGCTCTCTCGACCATTGTCGCCTTGTGGCATCCGTGTCCGGTAACTAAGTGGAGTGCGGGCCTCTGAGTTCACAAGGAAAATTTTAATTAATTTCTGTTTTTCATCCGCACGCAACACACACGTGCCAGACATTGGATCCTGCTCCTGCAGGATACCAGAGAGATGGCGACATTCCGATACGCGTCGTTCGTCAAATGCAAATGTTGCCGAAAATTTACGACTGACTTAAATCAGCCCAAATATGTGTGTGCCGCCAATTAAACACAAAAAGCCAAGCCTGCCCGCTTTAAGTTCGGTATGAAGTGAGCATTTAACATTTCACATTTCCCATTTAGCATTCAGCATTTCCAAAATTCGAATTTTGCCACCGAATTTTGACTGCCGCCTAACGAACGTGAGTAATTAGCCCTAATTGGCGCGCGGCTAGCACGTTTGCATAATTCAACAATGAATATTGGCCAAATAACAGCGAAATAGACCATAAATAGTCCGGATTGGTGGGACGAACACCACTTGATTTGATCGCCTCGAGGCGAGGATTTCATCCAAGGCCTGGGGGGAGCTCTCCACTAATTGGGGAAACGTTTTCTCTTTATCTGTGGGAGTGCTTTGACATTTCATGTCAACCTTAATGCGTGTCGAAGTCTCTCGCCTAATCCCCCCGACAGAAGACCTGTCTCAAAGTAATGCCCCCACCCACTCCCTGATGATGGCCTTGACCACCGAATTAAATTAGCTAGCAGGCAGCGAGAGGTATGTATATTGGGGGAAAATCCCTGTTCGGTTTCCGCGTTTTTTTCCCCCACTAATTATAGTGCAAAATTTAATGCGTGTTTTGTGTGTTTGTTGCGGTGGCGAGTTTTCCTAAGCGGCTTAAGGCCCCGTTTTCCATTGAGTACTTAATCGCTTAAAACAGTTGTGCTTGCAAATTAAATGGAGTTTAATTAAGTGGGCCCTATCCCCAATTCGAGGCTTACTCTCCTAAGGCCTGTCTTGCAACAAAATCTCTCCTTTGAAAGATTTGTACAGGGTAAGGAGCTCTGGAACAGTTAAAAACAATTATCCAAAGATGGAAATACAGGCGAAAAGTTGTTTATCCCCTCAGCCATTTGTTATTTTTGTTATCAAACCCCTGACCTTTTGCTATAAACGAAATACGTTGACAAAAGGGCTTTTTCATGGATAAACTTTGATATTTTTTATGTATTTTTTTTCTTTGGTTTGTTGGCGACTTTTCAGCTAGAAGTTTCTGATAATAATTCGACCGCCAGGTTGCGCCCGGACATTCCCCGAATAGACAAAACGAAAATTTAATAAAGTCAGCTGCCCCGAAGCGAGTCGCCCCCCCCGAGTCCGGTAATTGAGTTTTGATGGTCGAAATGTCAGGCGCCGGGGCCCGACCACATCTGTTGCCAGCAGCCCAGCATGTAAATAGGGCCAACACGCAGCTGTGTGGCCGCCTAACGACTTCCATTTGTTGCCAATATTCGAGTCATCGTGGGGTTTCGCAGCCGAATCCCGAATCATTCTTTACACCCATTCTTCCCTCAAGTCAAGTGCGAGGAGTGTGCTTCTCAAGTGGTCTACTCAGACCGAATTCCGATCCTCCCCACAAGGATTAATCAAGGATCTGTCTACGGCAACACTTTCTAATTAGAAAGGGGGAATCCTAAAGGGGGGCGAATCTGCTGCAAGTTCTTGTTGTCACCTGGTGTTTTGTCCGCATTTCCATTAATGCATTTTGTGTGGAGACCCTTTAAGAGCCGCTTCACTCCATGAGAGGAGAGTCCTTCTGGGTCCTGGCATAAAACAAACAAATGACGGCCATTGTTGCCTTGCAAACATTGTTAAGGCTGCCAACGAGTTTTGTTGGTGGCGGCCAAAAAAACACTTTACAAACTATTTGCAGCTTTAATTTTTTGGTAGAGGGAGATACATAGGAATTTGTTTACTATTTTTCATTTTACTGATATTAAATTCTGTTGAAAAATGCAGGTTTTTTTTGGGGGGAGTCTCCAAAATTTAACAGGATTTGTAAAATCCTTTTAAACGAACCCGAAAGTATGCTGCAAACTGGAATATCGTAAAAAATAAACAACTTTACACTGAATGTTGTACCTAAAAAGTTGCATAGCCTACTTTTAGAATTATTTTAAAGAGTTAAAGAGTTAAAGAGCTAAATTTATTTATATAGAATAATAAGGATATCTGGAGTTTCCTTAATCACCTTTATTACCATTAATTTAGCACCTTAAATAGGTTTAGCTTTAAAGAATATTATACATAGAATTTCTGAGGCTATCTACATTATTTTAAAGATAAACTAAACTATAAAGCTTGTAATATATTTAAAATAAAAGCCAACCTAGCCTTATTATAAGTAATAAATACTTGCTAAACTTTTAATTCACTTAAAATAAAACCAAACAAAATACTCACATACTTAAACCTACTTAAAGCCATCTAATTATCGAAATATTAGATTATTTTGTAGATCCCCCCTCAAAAAGGAAGTTCTATGCCTTATCCTGGTAAAGTTGAAAAGCCAGGACTCAGGGACGACAGGTGCATACGCTGAAATCCGTGGCAGGAAATCAAAAATATACCCAGCTGACGCCATAAATGAGATAACAAGTTTGTAATTTCGCCATAATTGTGGGGTTGCTGGGAAGTTGGGAAGCCAATAAGCCGGCACCTTAACCTTGCTCCCGCTCTCAACTTCCTGCCGGCTGCCGTATTAATTTTTTATTAAAATCAAAATCGCATATTTTTCTCGTCTGCCGCTGACTCCGACAAGCACACACAGAGGCACAATGGTTTCAAAAGTTTGTTTTTTTTTTGCCCGTCGCAATGCGGCATGAGGGGCAACCGAAACCGAAACCGGGGCTAGTGGCAAAGATGCGGGAGCACACGTGCTGACAACAAGCCAATTAAGCGAGTGCCTCACCAGCAGCAGGAACATACGGAAAATGACAGCAGCATTAAGCCGCCAGGAGCAGCAGGATATGTTATAAGGAATACAAGGAATACAAGGAATACTGGCATACGAAACCCACTCGAGCTCGGCCAACGATGTGTCGCCAATTGAAATTTGATGCCCGGCAAAAGAGTGGCCAATAAACATTTTATATTCATTTGATTCGTTTGTGCCAGGCCCAAGGATATGTGTGGCTCCCAGGACGAGTCATTGACATCGCCCAGGGATGGGCAAGGAAAGAAAAAAAGGGGGAAAAACGCACTCGTGCGCATATCTGGCCATCCATTCCGATGGCCAGCCAAGTCAGTTAATTTCCATTACAGTGCGTCCGAATCGATGATCCACTCCTGCATCCCCTCAATTCGATTAAAAACTTTAATGAAACTGGTGTACCCCTCCGCGTCCCTTCGTTGTTAGACAAACAAAGCAATAAACATTCCTCTCTTTCAGAGCTCGCCGACACCAAATGTTATTTGTTTCTTTGTTGGTTTTACCGCTCCAGAGAAGACGACGACAACGCACTTGTGCAGGACATTTCCAGCCGTGGGCAGTCGCTAGAAATATTTATTATATTGTAAATATAATAAATAGAAAGGACTTTGTGCGCATTGTTGGCAAAATCAAAGTCGACATCCCCCAGGGCACACACAAGCACACAGAAATACACACAGAGGACGAGCTGCAGAAGGTATTTCTGTTGTTTCATGTGGCAGTCGTCGTCGGAATCATCGCCCTCGCATTCTGAAATTGATATGTCATTGTGCGGATTTGCTGGGGATTTTCGAAATTAATTGCGCTTAGTGGGGTGACAGTGCTAAACGGGCATCAGGCCTTCCTCCTAGACCAAAATTCCTCACCAGAGCCCAGCACACAAATCCAAAATAATTACAATTTTCAGACGGCGGGGGGCAGGAAGGAAAGGGAAGTTCGCATGTCACATTAAACTATTTTAATATTCAATTTCATCGTTTGGCCATTAAATATAATTGTTAAATGACTTAATAGTTTGAAGAGGGTGTAAACGAGGTAATTATTATCGTAATCAATATCGATTTATGCTAACCGGGGGTTAAGTCGATATATACTTATATTTTATATACAATTTATTAGCGTGTCCCATTATGGGGGGTTTAGAAACCAATTTAACTTGCATTGATAGTAATTTCTATTACTAACACTAAGTTATATTATTAATATTTCTGTTATTTCTTTTTTAACTTACCTGAATTTATTGAATTTAAACCTAACTTCGGGTTAAAGTTATGTTTAAGTTATATAAAAGCCACCTATATCTGTCTAGTTAGATTCTTGGTTAGTTAAAGCTGAAAGAGCATTAACTTGATTAGAATTATGACTTAGTTTAACCTTAGCCTTAACCAGACACTAAGTTGATTGCATTTAAAACTAACTGAGAGTTAAATTTAAGTTTAAATTCAATAAAAGCCAGAAATATAGTCTGGTTAGATTTTTGGTTGTCCGATTAGGACCTAAAGTTTGAAGTTTACTAAGTTTAACTTGAGTAGAATAATGCCTTAATTAAACCGTAGATTTAACCAGAACTTTAAGAAAATTGACATCCTACAATTAAGGGCTAATTATGAATTTGTCAATTGTTTTTTGATCCTTTTAGCCTCAGTTGGGAATTCACAAGATCGTGGTTAATTACAAAATGTGATTTAGCCTTAACTGGAGTTTAAGTAAGCAAGCCAAGGTTAACTTTAACTATGGACTTGCTAGCTTTGGTGGCTTTTCAGCTACTGCTAAAGGCATTCCTCGTGCTGTAATTAAATTACACTGGCACATGGAGAAAAGTGACCCTAAAAAAAGTCAAAATAATCTATTTTTTTGGGTGAACTTAAAGTCAGGTTAAGGGTGCGTCCCCTTAACCAGGCCCTCGCGCCCATGGAAACCACAAAATTAAACGGATCTCCAGCCGCGGATGCTGTGGCCTGTGGAACACTTTGGTTGAAGTGGAATAACAGGAGTATGTGTTTCCCGCAATCCATTTAGCCCTGGGCTCGTGTGGCCACCGCTGTGTAAGTGTGTGTGTGTGTGGATCTCATTAAAAATTCAATAAATTTATAAAATAAAATAAAATAAAAAAAAACGAATATTTCGCAAAGAATGCAGCTTTTTCGTATTTAGCCGCAGGCTGGCGACGGGCAAACAGGAGCTGCCCCATCGCTGGACACATAAATGAAAATAAATTGTGAGAGGAAACACAACTCGTTTAAGTTCCTGGCCAGCACACACACCCACACATTTGGGCCAGGCCTAAAGTGAAAATGGAGCGGAAATGGAACGCGGACAGAAGCGAAAAGCTAACGTTGAAAGGTCGCTACGAAATGTGAACTGCCAATGAAAAATATGGACACGATTTGATTCCACCTTCCTGCCCCCCTCGACAAGGTTATTGCTGCAGCTACTGATGATGATGTCGGGCACCGTCCTGATGATGCTGATGTTGATTTATCGTCAGGACTCTGTTCCTGTTCCTGTGCCAGTTCCCCTTTTCCCTATACCTTGCCACTTTTCCTTTCCCTTCAAACTTGTCCTTTCCCTTGCCCCTTATCCTTTCTTGGTGCTTCTCTTCCTGGAGTGACAAAGAAGCCGCTGGACTGTGACAAATGAACAAAAGTGGCCGAGTCGACGGTTTCCTGGTCAATGTCTCAGGAAGCCGCACATTGGTACGAGCTCGCAGGACATAAAACCCGAATCCCCCGAAACTGCGGCGTTAACACAAATCGGGCCATGGAGCCCGGATAAGTACGCGTCGTTCTCCCAGTTTCCGCCTCGCTGCCCTTGACTCCTTTTTCTGGCCGTGTGAAATATCTCTTTTTTTGTAGTTTTCTTTTTTTTTTTGCCAACATAAAAATGTTGTAAAACAAAGCGCGGTGCTGGAAGGAGAACCCATCAACTGAATGCCTACCACGTGACAGGAGGAGGACGTGAGACCAGAAATGTGAGGAGACAACCAGCTCCTGCCTTAAAGCCTGATTTTAACTTAAGCTAATTCGCTTATTCCGCTTACACACTACACCCGACCCAAGGACACGTGTCCGAAAGAGTCAAGAGTTGTGAGTCCCAGAGTAAGAGGAAGGATGGAGGATGCACTTGGCCAGGATGATGTGTAGTGAAGCCAAGAGAGCCGCAATTAGTGCGAGTCCTGGTTGGACTCATGGCTGGCTAACAGTGACTGCCAATCATTATCATCGTTCCAAGTGCAGTCACGTGTATGCCCACAAAAACCAACCAGAGCCGACCAAGTCGATCAAAATCAATTTTCTTGCTCCTATATACTATATACTATATATTTGTCCATCCTGGCCTGATTGTGTGTACATTTCCACGGGGGGGATGGGAGGAACTCGCCCCGGGGTGCAACTCAATCTTCGCACAAATTTGTCGCCCAGGAATTTCATTTATTCGGTTGACTCTGACTTTTGTTGTGGCTACACGTTTTGGCAAAAAAAAAAAAGGCCAAAAACTATGCCAGCAAAGCGAAGGCTATATGCAACTTGAAAATCCCATTTTAGTTATCGAACTTGGGTATAAACTTTGTTATAATTTTCACGACCTATTAGAGAGCTCGGACTTTGTCCCGTTGAAGTCGAAAGGGGGGGCAACTTTTTCATCTGTGAATTAAGAATCCATTTGGGGCGGGGTCTTTCTTTCAAGTGGAAAAAGAAAAACGTGAAAAACGACTGCCAACCGAGGGGACGAGGGAACGTCGATGGCCTAACCAAGACAATGGATGCGGGAGCAACAATTGCGGTTCATCAGCACGGACCAGTGTCCACGGGCGAGGACATCAACCTCCCTCAGTCCCCAATTAAGGCATCGGACAGGATCTGGCCGGTATACAAAATATATTTATATATTACATATAATATATACACATATATATTTATAATAGTTGAGGAAACTAACAGAAACAGTTGTGGCATTTCATTTAATTGCATTTATTCTCGATTTAATAGTGGTTGTGACATTGAGTTGAAGAGCAGAGATCCGACAATTGTCCTGGTGGTGTCAGCCCAAAGACATTAGGCCGCATTATTTGGGCTTTGGCTTTGCATAATCCCCGCTTGTCTCGGCTCCTCCAAGGACATCTCTCTCTCCTCTCGCTCTCCCTCTTCGCGCGTCTCCCGTGGGGCAGCTGCGGAGGCTGGCAAGGATGTGCGTGCTGTGCCACAGACGGCAGCAGCAAAACACGTCAATGCCATAAGCAGACCGGGGAGCTGCCACATCCGGAACAATAAGCTCACCAAATAGACGGACGTGAGGAGGTGGCAAATGCTTGTGCCCCATGCCACGTGCTTGTGCTCGAAGGTCAATGCCGGGAATAGCAGCAGTAAATTAGCAAGCCATCAGGGATGGGCTTTCCTGATGAAAAATGCTCCCATAACCTGATGTCGACCCCATGACCAAGAGGCAGGCAGGCAGGCAGGCAACAGCAATCAACAAGAGAAGTCCCGAGAAGCCTTTATGATATATTCATCGATTTGCCCGCCGCTCCTGTGAGATTTGTCAGAGACAGCAGACTCCAGACTCTGCTATATATAACATATATATTATATATACCTACCCCGATCATTTGTCAATGTTATGCCAGAGTCGTGGGGGAACCTCTTTATGAATATTCAATAATTTCGCAGGTTCTTTTGTGGCCTCGACTCCGATTATCGCCATCATTATTAGCGGGGCCAAACATTGGGATAATAATGAATGGGCCACGCACAATTAGTCCTGGGGATCACAGGGCGCCTGTCTCGGTGTCCCTTCAAGTTTTTCATGGGCGATTAATGGCCGTGTCACTTGTCGCTGCTAAACGATATACACGCGTTACCCTCGCCCCAACGCCTGCCAACTCTAATCAGCTCTTTATAGTCAAGAATCTCGCACTGACATCCTTGCCGGTAGAGGAGACACATCCTACGGACAGGATTACAGCCCCGGGGGGGGGTGGCATCCACGCACACGTTTGCCGCATCGAAAGTGAAATTTGCGTGCGGTTTTGATTGTTTGGCAGCCCCTTCCTGTCATCTCATGATGATGGCCCTAACCCAAAGGCGGGCGGGTCCAGCCACTTCCTTCCGTCAGTACTTGCCCCTCGCGTGGCAAGCAGGCAAGCAGCCTCGCAGCCGAAAAGGAGGCACTTTACGGACATATATCTATAGTGTTTGTTTATGCCACAGACGGATGCCGATGGCAACGGGCAGCCTAACAGCTCCCCGGCAAGTCAGGAGAGAAGCGTGTCGTGAATATTTATATGTATTTGATTAGAGTCTCGTTTACGGCGGAGTGTGCGGCGTGTGCGGTGTGGGCGGACTTGTGGATGTGTTTGGACATCTGCAAGTTTGATTAGATCAACTTCCCTGGCTATCTAGAGGGGGGGAGAGTTAGAAACAGAATTTATCGTTTAACATTCAGTATAATTGAGGAGCAGCTGTCGCCTCCACTTACCTAAGCCAAACAATGTCAATTAGAGACCAATGATTCGGGCTAATTCTGGTTACCCCACTGTAACCAGAGACGACTGGCAACAAGAGAAATTCTCTCAGGCAGCTAACATCCTGGCTGGCAAGGAATACTCTTTCTGTCAACGCTGCACAAAAAGTCATGAATAACAAAAAAAAAAAAAAAAAAAAAAAGGAAAGATGAAGCCAAAACCATCAGCTTCCCAGTTGCTCGCTCTGTTTTTCCACCGCAACCGCAGTGCTGAAAGAAGTTTTCCTTCTTGAAGGAGCTCGGCTTCGTCAAAAGGGAGGCGATATAATATAAATGGAATAACAGCTAGACGCCATGTCATATGTATCTTCTGGTTTGGGGGGCAGAGCAGCAGCCCGCCTTCGACCCATCCTGATTATACGGATGTGTGTCGTATGCTGTGGATTCGCCATAAATTAAATTAACCAAAGCGCCAAGCGGATTTGCTGCTGCGAGCGGCCTGGTCTGACTGTCGGGGCTGACAACAGCTCGTTTAGGGCCATACATCTTCCGGAACTTGGGCCAAGACCAGGCTCGGGATGTTTGGAGTGCCTGTAACGACCCAAGTCGTGGCCACTTTTCTGCATACGACAACACTTTCGCCGGCTGTCTGTCAGTGCACATTTGGCGCTGCCAAAGTCAAAGTTATGTGCATGAATAAAACAAATTGCAGCTTTTCGCCTCGCTTCATTACTCTTGGCCATAGCCTTGTCTCTTCCATGGCTCGTGCCATGGCGGATTTTATGGTTGAATCCGGGTATATCCTTCGGCACACGCCTTGCCATCTGATTAATACATACGATACCAATTAAGGCCTGCCTGTCGATTTGTTATCCTAATCCTAATGACTGCCGCTTTTCTCTTTATCCGTTTTCCCTTTTTCCTTTCTCGTTTTTGCCTTTTCTATATGTTTTCTTTTTCTTTTGGCTATCCAATCATATCGAGTGTCATAAACTGATCGGGCTAAAGCTGCCGCATTAATAGATACCGGAAATTGCTCTACCGGAAGTGCTCTTCAAGCTAGGGATGTTTATTATTAGCGGGGGAAAGATCGATATGTGAGAGTAATATCGAAAAGCAATCGAAAATATCATAAAGTTTGAGATATCTAAGTTTATATTATTGAAAAACATTGAATGTTACCAGAACCTTTTTTAAATTAACCTTAACCTTAACCTTTTCTAAACTATAGTTTTAAAAAAATATCCGAATATGTTAAAATTCAAATTTATCGTTAATTTATCGATATTATTAAAAAATATATGTATTTAATATATTTGTCTTTATAATATTTTATATATTTTTGCAACCCTTTCATATATATACATATTTTCACTAATGATAGCTTATATCGAAAATATCCGTTGATTAATCGAAAATTTGTATATTTTTATTTACAAATCGAACAAATATCGGATATATGTTTTTGAATTTCAATAGCTTTGCTCTTCTTTGGCACAGTCCGATATATAATATTATGCATGATATCGATTTATGGCCAAGTTCAAATATCGCCCTTTATAAAGTGATCGCCTTAAATATCGAAACCGAATCGATATATTGCAATTTTCTTTCATCTCTACACCAAACCCTTTCTTCTTGTTATTTTTTTACGAGTGTATTTCCCCTGTCCTGCACTCTAAAATAATTATCAGGACGAAGGCTATGCGGTGGCTTTGCCTCGTAATTGTCGACACTGTACACTCAACCAGGCGACGAACCGAGGCGGCCACCACCCATAATGACAGCCTGCAGCAAGAGCTACCAAAATAGAAACCGAACCCGGGACACGGACACGGACACGGCCACGGGACCCGGTTACGTCCAGGACATAAGCGGCTTGTGCTTTTGCTGAACTTAACTGTCGTCCGTCCTCCCTTTGGGGCTGCTCCGAGAGCCTGCAATTAAAATGCTCACTTGGGCCCCATAAATGATAAATGAAAGCGGCACTCAGAGTGTGTCCTCCCGATAAAGAGGAGCTCCCAGAGATACTTACCCGGCAAGGAGCAGCTCCTCCTGCTCCTCCTCCTGCTCCTCTGAGAGATCCCAGTTAAGTTCGCTTTACTCTTTCGTCAGTTTTTACTTTGTTTATTTTGCAGCAACCTTAGGAAGTTCAATTGAAACACCGATAGACTAGCGTCCGAGTTAGTTACGATTACGATTACGATTACGATCATAATTACATGTAGGTAAAAAAAATACTCCCCTTACACAAAAAAAAAACACACACACAGACCTCGTTACATATGTTACATATTTACACCCCGGTTGCCCCCCGGTGTGTCGCCTCCGATCTCCGCCAGCTTACAGCTTACAGCTGCGGACTATCGGCGGCAGCGGCGGCACTATTCGTATGCACCACCGAGTTGAGCAGCTCGTGGCGGGAACGACTCCGCCAGGTGCCCATGCCGGGATTGAGACTTGCACCGGGCAGGGTATTCGCTAGGGTGTTCGGATTGTAGCCCGCCTGGCTGGCGGATAGGCCTCCAGCTCCACCTTGTCCGCGACGACGCCACGGCAAACCCTTGAAGGTGTCCACAAAGGCACGCCGGAAGCTGGCATTCATGAAGCAGTACGTGATCGGATTGCAGCAGCTGGAGGAGTAGGCCAGCAGCTGCAGGAAACTGATGGCCGTATAGTCCACATACTCGTACACCACCGGCCCAATGAGCATGGTCATTGTGTTGATCACATACAGCGGCGTCCAGCAGATGAAGAACTCCAGCACCAGGACGAACAGCATCTTGACCACGCGCTTCTTGCTCTCCAAGGTCTTGGCCTCGTTGGATCTGAGTGGGAGTGGGGAAAGGAGTACCTGGAATCAGCATCCAAGAAGCTGGAAGCTGGACAGCTGGACAGCTTACCTGCGCAGCGCTGCATCATGGACGCGTATGCTCGGCGACGAGGTCTTGGCCAGTGTCACCGTCGTTGTTGTGGTCGTGACCACAGTGGCCGTGGAGGCCGCTCTCGTTGTCAGTGTAGTCGTTGCCATATTCGTTGTCAAAGCGGAAGCGGAAGCGGATGGTGCGCCATTATTGTTGTTACTATTCTCTGTATCGAAGAGTAAAATGCAAATGTGATTGTGTGCCCGAGGTGTGTGGTTGAGGAGGAGAGAGACCCACCGTTATAGACCGCCAGGACCAGGATGCAACTGCTGCTGCTCGGACCTGGACCGGGGCCGGGACCTGTTGTTGGGGTTCCGCCGGATGTGCCTGTTCCGGCGCTGGCCTGCTGCAACTGGATGCGACTGCTGTCCTTGGCCATGCCCACGTAGAGGGTGCGCGTGATTAGGATATAGGCCACGCAGAGCACCAGCAGCGGCAGGACCAGCAGCAGGAAGTCCAGCAGGATGTTGTAGAAGCGTTCGTATCCCTGGTCGGGCCACGTTTCACGGCACTTGCAGTAGCCTGTGCATTGATATCGGGGGATAGAGAGGATACGGGATAGTGGGATATGAAGGTCAAGGACGCTCACCTGGTCGACTGGTGGGTATCAATTGACTGAAGACGGCTATGGGCGTCATGCAGAGTATGCCGCCCAGCCAAATAAAGCCGATAATCTTGTAGGCGTGGCTGATTGTCTGCCAGGAGCGCGACCGCAACGGATGACAGATGGCGTAGTAGCGCTCGCAGGATATGGCCACCAAAGTCCACGAGGACACGGCCACGGAGGCGGCTGCAAGACAGGAGAAAAACCTTAAGACATGCTCTGGTATATAAACTATTCTCCCCCATCGGTGTCAAATCGCTTTCGTTAGCAGACTCCTTGGCCCGCACTCGTTGCATTTTAATTACGCAATTTGCATTTTTAAGCCCCGGCCACTGGCCTCCACTCCACTCCACCTTCGACAGTGCCCCATTGCCTGGGTTGTGTGGCAAAAACAGAGGACACGTTGCAATTTGTGCAAACTGCAATTAAACAATTCCCCGGGCACTCCCTTGCACCGTTCGTGTCCTTTAGGTTGTCTCGTCCCATAACCTATTAGGGGACTACCGTCACCAAAGCGTTTGTCGCCCCCACACACTCGGCTACACTGGAAATAAAACTTACTCAAGAGTATTTGTAAAGATTTCTTGCAGTTTATAACATGACTTTTATATTAACTCTGGTGGTAAAATGGTTTTAAAAACCATTATTTATACTTGAAAACTTGAGAAGTTTTTAATTGTTATTATAAAAGTATATATATCTTTAAGTGTTACATATTTCCTTTAATTTAACACATTTTTTAATAAGGAAAATAAGTTTTAAATTAGACTGGTATTAGCTTTATTAAATTGGTATTGGAAGTCATACCATTAAGTTGGTTTAAAAATCAGTTGGGAATCCTAAAGTAAGGCATGATATCTTGAGTTTAGAAAAGATCATACTGCTTTTAGAATAGTTTAATTTATTTATAATTTAATATTTATATTTATTTATTTAGTATATTAATATATTACCATTTCCAACCTTTTTAAAATGTACATTATTTTCTAAAATAAAAAGAACAGCTAACCTACAATTTGGTGACTTGGGAATTACAAGTCACAGCACAAAATATTGAGTTAAATAAATGAATAATGATATTTTCTCCTCTTAAGAATGTAATTTTAATAATTTCCAAGACAAAGTTTGGCTTATTTTAAGTTAAAAAGTAAGTAAGTAAGTGTTTAACTATATTTTAAGCATAAATAACAGCGAGACCAACAATTTGGCTTAAAACCAACTTGGGAATCATAAGGCTACACCTGAAAATGACGTTTTTAAAATAGTTTCTTGAATTGTGTGAAATGGATTTCTATTAAAAAGAAAGTGCTTGTCATTTTGTAATCTTAAAAAAATTATTTTGTCTTAGTAATTTGAGTAATTTTGCCTTAGATTTTCAGTAAAAATGGAGGGAAACTCAACTCAAGTTTTTCCGAGTGCCCCGGGCAGCCCGTTCAATTGGCAAATATCGATGGCTCCAAGTGCAAACTGTGGCTGTGTCGGCATTTGGACAATGGAAACAATGGGTAACCGTGTCCCGGGGCTGCATTGACACACAAGTCGCGTTTGTTGAGTTAACCACCCTTCTCCCCTACCTTCCAGGTCACCGAAATGGAAGTTTTACTTTGTTTACATTTGATTGACGGCACAGGGAATGCCTTAAGCTTTAACTTGAAACAAATGCCACCTAAACCCCCCCACACCCACCTGCTGTATTGAGGTGAGTCCTTGTTTGATTTTTTGTGTGTGTTTTGTTCGTACGCTCAACTTTAAGGCTTTCGCTGGCGCCTGGTAAGCACTTTGATTGATTCCGCGTCTCGACAACTAAATCATTTTGAAATGCCAATACAATTTGTACAAGAGAGAGAGCGTGTGTGGAGCGTCTGGCATGTGAGTTTGCTTGGCATTCCCATGCATATGGGGGAGGCCCCGAGTGGTGGCCACCGCCTGGCTCCGCCCACCATCTTGGCCGTAATTCAATTGGCAAATGCAAAACTGACAGCAAATAAAGCGGCAGCGGCAAATGACGAACCCAAATTGAATTTGATGCCGCCCCGTTCGTCCAAGCTGTTTTCCTTTCCTTCCTGCTCTTATTTTTTTCCGCTTTTTTTTTGGCAACTGATTGAATTTGATTTCTGCGGAGCCTGCTGGCTGGGCAGCACGCCTTTAACAGGCCCGGGAGCCCCGGGAGGAGCAGGAGAAGAACAGCCAGACGTGTTGAGCATATTACGCATACGACACGCAGTCCTTAGTCCTCGAGCCCCGCATAAATATGCGGCTCTGACAGGCCGGAATTTATAAGCGTCAGTTGGGTGATAAAATTTGATTGCCGCAAATAAAAGGGGCAGAGTGTGGGCAGAGTGTGGGCGTGCCGTGGCAGAGCTTCACTCAAGGACCAAGGACCACAGGCGCAAGTTGCCTTATTTTGACCAGCCCACACAGTTCTGTTGCCCCGTTTCGTGTCCTGTGATTACAGTCACATCATATACAAGGCAGTACTGATTTCCCGCCACCCCTTTTCCCCTTCTGCTGGCGAAGGACTAAACATATTGCCCGGATTTGTGTGCGTTTGTGGTGGGTGTACCTGAAATTAGGAAATTCCCCGTCTTTAAATTAGTTTTTGCGCCATTTGCCATGATTGACAAGTGGATGCGGTGGCCGCTGGGCTCAAAGTTACTCCTGAGCTACCTCCGGGTGTGACAGGATGGTGATTGCACAGCTTGACACCCCCGTCTGCACTTCGTCCTGACAGCCACCTCTGACACAAACACACAGAGAGCAGTTGGACTCTGATTATTTCGGGGGATCAACTGCTCAATTTCGGGCCACTTGCCACATACACACACATATAAATTTCACTTGCAAATTGCTCACAGAGTAGTCAGAGAATGTACTCTTTTTGGTCCAAAAGGATATTGTGTACAGTTGCGTACAATCAAGTCAATCCAATATCTGGCATTTGGCGAAACAAAACAAGGGGCGGCGAAGCTCATTTAAATTCAATGATTCAGCCTCACAAAATGCATTCATTTTAATGTAGGGATTTGCCACAACTGAAGGGGATTGGAACTGTGGCTGTGGCACATGCCGATGGCAAAGTTTTGAGAGAAACGGGCGAAACGAAATCAGAGTTTTTGGCCCAAAATTCTATTTAAGTTGAAAGAGAAACAAAGTTGGGTAAAACGCTCGGCGTTTGCTTTTTTTTTTTTTGATCGAATTAAGTACTCTAAAGTGGATGCGCTAGGTGGGGCTCCAAAAACTTTGGCACGGCTACTTAGGCAAAGTCAGGCTTCAGCCTCATCCCCAACCCACCCACTTCAATCTTCACATGTCTGGAGCAGGCTCGTGTTGATATTAATATTGTTCTCAAGTGTTTCCTCTCATTCGGTATCTATCGCAGCTCTGCGGGCCACTTCACGTGCGAAGCAAATGAAAGTTATGCCAGATGGAGATGGAGGAGGAGCCTGTGCCAAATGTGCATTAATTAAAAAACTTCAGGCTTAACAAATCCCCACAGAGAGAGAGGGAGAAAGCCGAGCGGGGGCCCAGCTGAAAGTTTCGCCAAAGAAAAGCCGCTGAAGGGACAAAGTTGAGGCCATAAGTTTTCGACATGGCCATAGCCGATGGCTCTACCAATGGGCGAGTGTGTGGATATGAATGGAAAATAAAGATACCCACACAAGATACTCCATCTAGAATGCCACAACTGAGATATTTTCAACAGTTTTGTTTTTTGAAAACAAAACGAAATCGTAAGTGTGGAAGTTGGCAAAAAAAAAACTGAAAACTTCAAACTGAAAACTGAAAACAACAAAAATTAGCTGAAGAAAGTGTGCGCTGCCGGCTAAAAACTCATCAGGCAAATTGTGCAGGCTACAAGGACTTGGCCATGCACTTTTAGCCAGGACAACAGAGTGGCAGGAGCAGGAGCAGGAGTAAGAGCAGGAGCAGGGAGCAGTAGCAGTAGCAGGAGCCGGAGCAGGAGCAAACAAGGCCTTGGCAACCGCTCCTCAAATCCCCAAGAGCCACGCCCCATCCTTGACTTTGGGATATATGTGTTTACCTTCAAAAAACAAAACAAAAAAAAAAACAAAAACAAACAGAAAGCCTTGTACTAGGCTTGGACCAGTTGCCGCCTCCATTTTGGGGGGAAGGGGTACGGCAACGGCAACCGTTGGAGGCGACACTTTTTGCATTCCATAAGGCAAACACCCCCCCATTCCCCCACCTAAAGGAAAACCACCGTTCAACACATGTTACGATGCTTAAGCGGCCCAAAAACGGATCCCCAGAAATTGGTTTTTGCGCTTAGCATTAAATTGTGAGTGACTCCCCTTTCCATCCGGTGGCTATGGGGGATATGTGAGTGTGTGGGCAGGCAGTGACCTTTTTTTTTTATTTGGCGGATCGCTCACCTCCACATATGTGGGTACAGGAGCATTAAAACGACAAAGGGATCCTGTCCTGGGCCCCAACATCAACTCGTTTAAGTGCGAGTATTTCGAGGCTTTTATTGCCGTTGACAACTGTTCCACGTGTGGCACCTTTTCCTCAACCAGAAAAGGATTGGGGGAAGTTTCCTTCTTTTTTTTATTAAAGTTAGATTAAAAACAAGGATTTAGGTAAATTAGAAATAATATTTCGATTTGCGGTTATGACACTGCGTTTAAAAACTTATTTTTTAAAAGGTTTCTTTAACAGGCTGATGTTTTACCTAAGAGCAAGCAAGACCACAATATAACATAGTATGTTTCCAAGCAAATTTTAGGTATTTAATTGACAAAAAATACCACAGATAAGAAAATACTTTAAAAAAAATACTTTAATTCGAGTTTTCTTTGGAAGCAAGCATAGAGGTTTATCCAAGTGCAAGCAAGACAACAATAAGAACCTTTTTATACAACTTTAAGGTATTTAAACGAATAAAAGAACAAAAGATCTAAAACAGAACCTGTATAAACTTTATATTTCTTAACTAACAGACCTCTATTTAATTCCCCATAAGCTCATAAATAAATAAGTAAGTGCGGTTTTTCCCTGTACTTACATACTTCGCTAATAAAGTGGTTCCAATAAAATGTAAGATATAAAAGTGAATACAAATTGCTTTTATATACTTAGAAATGTGGTATTTTCTTCGGATAAAGGCCCAAGCCCAACTTGGTGTGTGTGTAGGGGCTCTGACTCAAGGACATTGTAAGGATGCCTTTGCTAAGAGCCAGCACCTGGGCATTGTAACCACACGCGCTTTTAAGAAACGCCTACGCCTCGTTTTGCCACCGAATGAGTTTCGTTTCTCATTTTTTTTTTGTGGTTGTTTGTTGCCCAGTACCACCCCCCTTTTAGGCCATTAGGAGGAGGCGAGATGTAATTGCAGACCTCGTCGCGACCCTTGTCATGTTGCTGCATGTTGCATGTTCCCAGTCCCAGGTGTGTATGTGTACACGGCGCCAGCGCGTGTACCTGTCCATGTCGGTCTATATCATGGCCCCCACCCACTCCCATCTGTGACTACCATTGAAATGGTTATTTAATTCCCAGATTGCGAACACTGTTTTCTTTTTCTAGTGCCCGCTTTAAATTGCCCAGCCAAGTATGCTACGCACTTCCGTTTCCTTTTTTACGCCATTCGAGCGGCTCCTTCTCTGGTCACAACTGTTACTAAATGCCAAGGCGAATGCGAAAGCAAAAGCGATGACAAATTGAAAGCGACAGCGACAGGGACAACTGACCATTCCCATTCCTTTTTGCCATCCTTGGACCGGGGGCTTAAGCCTGAAGCTGGCCAACTTTACGCGTTACGCAATGTCCATCCCACAATTCCTTGTTTTATAGTCAGAGTTAGTTCGTTGCTGCTAATGCGTTTCCATCATAAACATGAACAACAATGAGCGGAGCACACGCGGTCACCCAATGGCAACCAAATCCCAGTTAATTGTCCCGTAGCCCCTAAATTACTACGAAGGAGGAGGCTGCAAATGTCTTTTTAATAGCATCCTCAGCTCCATGGTCCTCAGCTCCTGTTCGCTCTCCCAAATCCTGCCCAGCTTGTGCCTCCTTTTCTGGACTCTGCTGACAAGTGTTTGATTTGAAGTTATGTTATGGGCGTCCGTTGGTCGTTCTGGATACAAAGTATCCCGGCCAGACAATGTCTGCCAATAACAAATCCTGATATTATGATTGGAATTTTTCATGGACTATCCCAGTCAGTGGGAGCTTAGGGATGGAATACCAGAAAGTCGCGGCACCACCCACCGTTGGCCGAACGCCCAAAAAAAAAATGAAACAGGATAAAACAGTATACAATCTAGCAGTGAAAGGGTTAACCAGGAACCAGCGAAAGGCAGCCAGGACATTGTGCTCCATTTTATGGCTAAGACCCCACCCCCCTTAACCTACTTGTTGTTATGCTGAGGCCTGCCCCCGTAGGACAGAGCCAATAAAACGATACACATGCGACGATAATCGTAAAAAATGATTTTAATGCTTCTCGCACGAACTGAGAACTCACATGGCAGGAGCAGCACGGCCTCCCTGCTTATGTGTATCTATAATTTCGACTAATTGACGAGCCGACGACTCCCAGGCTCAACTTTTGACGTCAGCTGCCCCCGCAGCTAAGCAAATATGGAGTATAGACAACGGTCATTGCGTGAGCTCCAGGGGGACAGCTCGTTATGCAAGGCCGGGGGCGGTTAAAGAGCAAACACACACACAAAGCGTTTAGCAAAAGGTCAGGTATGGCCACCGGGAGTAGAAACTGGCTCTGGGGACAGGTCAGTTCCCAGCACTAATATGACACACACAAAGTAACCGAGAATTGAACTCACCTTGCGAGAACTGGAAGAGCTTGCATAGGAACTCGCCGAAGATGAAGTTCCGTAAGAGAGTGCCCACCAGGGTAACCGGCATGCAGAGCACGCCCAGCAGCATGTCCGAAATGGCCAGATTGAGCAGGAACACATTGGTGATCGTGCGCATCCGTCGATTCTGGACCAGTGTTGAGATGACCAGCAGATTGCCCAGCACCGCGAAGAGCAGGATCACACTGTAGCTGGGTATCAGCCAGACGGGCATGCCTGTGGCACTGCCAATGCTGCTGCTGCTGCTGCTGCTGCTGATGCTGCTGCTGATGCTCACCCCCGTTGCGGAGGCAGGACTGGGACTCACACCGAAGCCATATGCCGGGCTGGTGCCAAAGGCACTGATTGCCTCCTCCGTGACCAGGTCGTTCTCCAACCGTTGGCTGGCAAAGTAATCAACGTCCGCCTGCTCAAAGGTCGTGCTGCTGTTGGGGGTGGAGGCGGCGAAGGAGGATGTGTCGTTGTATTGGCCAATGGTCAGGGAGACTATATGTCCCGCCGCACTGGGCACATTGGCATAGTAGTCGAGCAGCGCCCGGTAGGCAGCCGCCGTCATGGAAGTCTGCTCGGCATCGCCCTCGCCCTCGCCATCGCCTTCCCCGTAGCCGAACATTCCTAGCACTGGCCACAGCGGGTCATGACCAGCCGGCGCTGTCCGCCAATCAAAGGGGTTCACCAATAAAAAAAAATAAGAATAGAACCTCTTAAACTTTAAACTTTAAATAAAATCACGCCGTAACTGGAGTTCAAAGTGAGGACGCTTGCGCGCAGGATTGCGTCGAACTCGGGCACACGGAATACGAAATACGAAAGACGAAAAATAAAATCCGGAATACACGGACGAGGACGAGGCTCCGCTTCGGCCTGCTTCCGTTGCGTGTAACGCGTCGTGGGCAACTGGCGATGGTTGACTGGCAGCCGGAGAAGCCTCTGTACGCCAGCAACATGTTGCGTGGGCGTAGCAACTTTGGCGCAGACTCACCACGGCAACTTGTGCCACGGCAGCATGTTGCTGATGTCCGTGTTGCCAGCGATGTGGGACAGCTTTTTGAGTGCATCCAGCCCAGCCGCAGCAATCCAGGCCAATCTGGCGGTAATCAAATCACTGGCATTCCGCCAGACATGCTGCAAATCCAAGAAACCCCACACACACACACACACACAGTTCCCAGCTAGCGAGACTCTTGGCATTTACACAGATGTGTTTACCCGCTAATTCCAAAAGTCACATTCCTGGAAAGTGCTCTCTGGCTTGGCGGCTTCCGGTGGAGATAATTTGAGGCTATTCTAGCAAGTGGATCTGAGCAAGATATCGATTTTTATCGATCTAAAACTGGAAATTCGTATAATATTGTTTTATTTATTAAGTAATATCAACGTAGTGGAATAAGTTACAAAAATAATCGAATTAAGATCTATATTAAATTCGAAATCTTACAAAGTATTTAAAAGTGTTGAAAACAGAAGTGAAAATGTTAAAAAATAGTTGAATTTCCTTGAATATAAATTGTTTACTCTAAAAAATTATAAATATAAGTGGAGTATAGTTAAATAATAATTAATTTAGTAAGTTTTTCATAAAAAGCATATAAAATATTTACATACATATGTATGTTTTTATTAATCATATTCTGTAGCACACTTTTAGGCGAGAATATCATATTCCACTGGTAATTGAGTTTATTATAAAGCTAAAATATATATACATTAGTAATAAATATGTATGTATGTACATATGTATATATATTTTTTACCCCTATTAAAAACTTATACTACGATGCAATCTTTATTTAAAAAGCATTTATCATTCAAAATTGTAGATTGCTTTTGATTAGTTAGATATTTTATTTCTTAATATGTATGTTATTATACTATATCAGTAAATTAATTATTATCAGTAAATTGATTTCAAAATTATGCTGCGAAAGTCTTCAAAGAGTGAACAATTGAGTTTACGAATAGCGTACACTTCCCAACCAAATCCTGCCTTTTTCCCAACTAGCTTTTTTTCGTTTCGTCGCTTGCACTGAAAATGAAACTGAAAATAAAGCCAAATGCGGCGATGCGTCGGTCGTTCTTCATCTCTCTTCTTTACTCACTCAGTCGGGCTTTTGTCTCTGTCTGCCACGTTAGATGCAGTTGGGGCCGAGGGGCGTCTGCCGAAACGCGTTCGCTCTTGCTCGCACCCACCGCGACTGCGCTGGCGACTGCGCTGCCGACTTCGGCAGTCGGCACTTCGTTGGAGTTGAAGACGCCGGCAGCTCAACATTCGTGAACTACAACTCGTGCCGCCCGGAGTTCCCGCTGCTGGTTCTGTCGCCGCTCTTACTGAGATCTGAGTTCTAAATTCTGAGTTCTGGACTGTTCCTGCTCCCCCAAGTGTTCCTCTTTTTTGTTGCCGTTGTACACTTTTGTTTTCACTCTCAACCCTTGCTACTTGCCCGGCACTTTTGTTAACTCGCTCGCCCCCGCTCTGATCCGTGCCGCGCCGCGCCGTTTCGGGATTCATTGAACTTCGCCTCGCTCTCGCTTACTCGCGATCCCGCATCCCGGCATCAGCCGCATCCCAACGTCCCGTTTTCACAGCATCCAGCATGTCGGACGGCATTGAGGTCGAGCAAATCGTGGAGAGCAAGCCGCGCAGGGTGAGTACCAATGTCCACCTCCTCCTTCTCCTGCAACCAGCATCTTCACCACATGCAAGCCAGGTTGCCAAGTTTATGCGCCGAAGTTCATGAACTCTTAAATACAGTGCACTTCATGAAACTCAAATAAGTTCATAGTCAACTTTCGGTTCTTATGGAAAAAACATACACCAAGAAATGTTATATTCGAAAAAAAAATAGACAGTTTTTCAAATCAGGTTTAATTAATTTAGAAAAAATATACAGTTGAATTTTCTATGAACACCCAAAACTAATTTAATTATACAATCGAACAATCCGTTTTTGTGATAAGCGCAATGTATTCATTATCAGATAAGAGCTTGTCGCCTAACTACGTGAATTAGGCACCGCATAAACGCGGTATGTATACATACACAGAATGGAATAACTGCGCCGAGGGACAGCCGAAAATTAAGAATTATAAAAGATTCGAAGAGAGCCGGAAAGCCAGCGCAGAAGAGACAAGGGGGAGAGAGAGGCTGGAACTCTCTTGTGTGGAGTTCTGAAGTTGCTCTCCTCCGCCGAGCGTCTGTGTGTGTGTGTCTGTCTGTATCTGTGGGCATGCGTGAGTGTCTGGGGGCGAAAAACGAAACCCAAACCAGAACCGGCCCTGGACGAAGGACAGGCAAACGCACAGTTGGCAAAGGGGAGCGGTGCCCAGTGGCGGTTCAAGCTGCGTGCGGGGGCGGTTGCGCAGCGCCCACGACTAGCGAGCGAGCGAGCGAGCGAGCGAGCTGAGAGTATCAAGTTCAAGTGCGTTGCCGCCGCACTTGTTCGTACTCGATACGCGCAAAGATGCATTGCGGTTTCTGTCGCCCTGGCAACCACGTATTCCTTTCCAGATAACGCCGCATTTGGAGCTGTCAAAATCCGACGCCGAACGAGGCAATTGGCCGCAGCCGAAGCTGAAGCCGAAGCAGAAGAGTGCTGGCGGAAGCGGAGGGTGGGCTATCTCTGGGGGGTTCAGCTGATCCCCAGATTCATGTGACTGCACTTTAATTGGTGGGGGTGGGGGGGTTGATGCCCATAAACCTAATCTCTGACGCATGGAAGCAGGCGAGAAGGGGCTCTCGCTATAGATTGGCATGGCCAATAAATAATCCCATGTCAACTTGGGTAGAGAATGAAATTATGAGCAGTAGTGGGTGATCATCCTTCTCCTCCTCGACAATCGCTTCCTGTCGCGCCACTTTTGGCCATTCACTCGTCGTCGTCGTCGTCGTCACCTTCATGGGGGCATGAATCACTCGCACACAACCCCAACCCCATCCGCATCTGTTGCCCCTGCCCGTGCCCGTGCATCTGGCGTCTGGGTCTGGGGCGTGAGCATGAGTAAGTTGGACACAACGACAACAGTTTGCTCCTTTGTTTCGGAGGAGCAGCCGGGCAGGCAGGGAGCGTCAGCGATTACAAAAAAAGAACAGCCGGCAGCAGGCATTGACATATATGTACCCCAAGTCCATACGATTCCCGAATCCAACAGAGGCAACGAACTCTTTGGTTACTAACTATTATTATTATTTAGGCTGGAGTGCCAGTGGCATCTAGTCCAAAGTTGGAGCGGCACACGAGTCCCGCATGACGCAGAGATTATGTGCGTGCCCAGACCTTTCCTTTGTATTCCTCAATCGTTATTATATTTGGTTTTTATTTTTTGTTTGCAGCTCTCCCTTATCTGCAACACATTAGTCAACATAAAACCATTTCTCAGTTGCCCCAAACCCCGCAGAAATAAACTTTATTGGATAAGCTTTGAGTGCTATTATATTGTAGATATTTCCCGGAATATCTATACCCTCCCAGGAGTTACGTTTCGGCTGCACCTGACTCTGCCTCGAATATATATATAATATATATATATTATATATCTGTATTTTTTCTTATTTTATTTTGTTTCTTATTTATTTATTATTCATTTATTATTCGGCTCCGTCTTCGGTTTCGGTTTCGTTTTCGTTTTCGTTGGCAGGTTTATTTGCAGTATGCTTGGCTACGCTTTAGCGCTGCTTTATTGCTCCCAGAGAGAGAGAGAGAGAGAGCCCGGGAGGAGGGGGTTGCTGATATTGATGGATACGAAAATATCCACATATTAATGCATGCATGCATGTATGGTTGCACACACATGTGTGCATCGACATATATGGCTCATTACGTACATACATGTCTACATCGGACATGGTCGCATGCCATTTCCAGGCCGGAATGCACACTGGCGGCTGGCGGCTGGAAAACGATCAAATTAGATCCGACACCACCACAGTCAGGGTTCCGAATGAATAATCCCCAGCCACCCGGCCAGAGGCGGAGGAGCGGCTGAGCGGAGCACAAGGCTGCCCTGTTTATTATTTCCGCAACTGTAACCGTTCCAAGGAAAGCCAGCCAATATGGAGGCGCAAGCGATTCTCGCAAGATTCCAGATTCCAGCTCAAAGCGAGTCACCACGATAACCAATAATCAATTATGGAAGTGCCACTGTTTATCGCTCCCTATATGGATGTTGGGGTGAAAAATGTTACACAGCAATGATATAATATATAATATATGTTTATTATATATACTTCAAATGGAGATTATGTATGCTATAAGGCAAGGAATCTTTGGGGTTCAGATATAAAGTAGAGTAACTCTAACTTTTACCTGAAAAATCCTTAAGTCGGGAGAAGGCAATACCCCTGAGGTGACTCCTCCTAAAGAGTTCTTTAGGACTCTACTAAGGGGGGTCCTTGGGGACTTTTCTGAGGGAGTTCTTTAGTACTCTTCTAAGGGGGCTCCTTTGTGATTCTTCTGAGAGAGTTCTTAAGGACTCTTCTGAAGGAATCGTCTTTGACTCCTCAGAGAGCAGCTTTCGAGCATATTCACGAGTCACATTCCAGTTTTTTTCTAATTACCAAGGCAACTTATAGAATAATCCTTCCTTCCTCTATGTGATGTGATTTCTGTAAAAACTCTACTCCAAATGCTAACAGGAAACTCTCAAGGGAACTCAAATCTTTCAAGATAATGCATACAGCATTTCTACCCTTCTTTTTTCCTCTGTGTGATAACACTCTCGCTTTTCCTCGATCCCCTTCAACTAACTGGGACAGGAACGAACCTCTCCCAGGCGCGATCTAATGCCATGGCTGTGACTAAGCACACCCAGCCTCAGGCGGATTTTTATGGTGTGTAAAATTGGAACAGGCCCCGGGTTTCTAGATTGCCAGATTGCTCGAATTGCTCGATTTACTTGGCACTAATTGCCCCGGCCCAGAACCCAACCGGGCTGGGCAATCAGTGCCATCGGGAACGGGCTCCAAGAACTTTCCGTAATAAATCAATTTCGAGGCGGCTGGCTCTTCCCTTATCAATCGACATACATAGATATTACGTCAAGCACTTCAAAGGAGAAGGTGTGGAAGAGGAGGATACTGTTAGGGGGTAGATATTATATTATATAATATATCCAGGGCGCAGTCGCATCCGAACCCTGACGTGATCTAATTTGCTGTGTTGTCGCCGCCGCTCTGCAGATACGGTTATGCGCCGGTCTGTGTGCGTCTATATATGTATCATACATATATGTCTTATCGGGCTTATCGGGCTGTAGAGTCGCTAATTTTAGCCAGAAACACTAGGCGCACGTAGTACCTAGTTTCGGGGGGGACAGAGAGAGGAGTATCTGGCCTCCGGGGTGGAGTCATTAGTCACCATACTGATTGGCTTCCAGCAAACTGGCCCAGGTGGATGCAACGGTTCTCCTATTCAACTTTCAGGCCATCCGCTGTTTAGGTTTCTTCTTTTGCCACAATTTGTGTTCGCATTTCGCATTTCGCATCTGTTGACTAATTAATTCAGACAAAAAAAAAACGGGAGCTTCCGAGCTGTTCCACGGCGGCGAATTCTCAGAGCCCGCGCCGTCGTGAAAGTCGTCGCCCAATTCATTTCTGGTCTTAATTGTTTCGCTTTTTGATATTTTCGTTGGAGTTGGAGCTGGAGCCATCGTCGTTGTGGTTGGGGCGCCCTCTTCTACTCTTCCAAATCGCTTTGCGCTTTTCTAATTGATTTTTCTCACAAGACGACGACGGCCGTACAACGGTCATTGAACGCATTATGGAGCGGGGCTCTGGCTCTAGCTCGATCTCGTATCTGTTGTATATACATACTTATATCTGTAGCTGTAGCTGTATCTGTATCCGCATCTATTTTTACTCCATCCTCCCGAGCTCTGTTTCGCTCTCCCCGAAATTCGACAACGACTTCTGACTCGTCGTCACTTATCAAATCTGTGACCTGCTTTCTGCCCAAGCTACTGATTGAAAATTGTCACGCGTAAATTGCTTTCAATGAAGCGATCCGCTTAAGACAATGAGAGAGTACCCAGAGTCGACCAAGTGAAAAGGGAAACCCAAGACCCGCTCCTATATATATTAAGGGCAACGATCCCGAAATCACTTCCCAAAAATGTTTTTGTAAAACTGATGATGGGTTCCAGGTCTGCAGTAAACACAGTTATGGCCCTGCTGAAGTTATTATTTAAGACCCAGATCCTATACCAGTAATCACTCATGTGGAATACCCAATGCATTCCGTGTGCAATTAAAAGGCCATGTAATATATGTTTTATTAGCCAAGCCAATATAGCCACTGTGTTCGTCTAATACTAAATGCCAAGCAAATTGGCGGTTCGTTCATTATGTTTTCCGTATATCTTTGGAGAGTGATCCACCAGGTAATCCAACTGGGCAGTAGTAATACAGTGGTTTCCGTGCCTGACACGGAAACGAAGCCAATTGAGTGAAATAAATCCAAAAATCGATGTTGAAAACGAACAGGGAAAATCGAAAGTCTACTCCTCCAGATCAGGCGGCTGACTAATGGCGCCATCAAGAGCACTTGGAGAGTGGACCAAGTGCGCAGTCGCGCCGCGTGCATTGTCAGACACCTCCGCATCCCCAGTTCCACCATAGGCTGGGCTCCAACTGTTTCTTGTGACTAATCTTAACTCTCTCTCTCTTTTTGTTTTAGATGCCGCTGGCCACGTCGCTGGACAAGGACTCGATCCGCGAGGCCTACGAGGATGTGCGCTCAGATCTCACAGACACCGAGTGGGCGGTATTCAAGTTCGATGGTCCCCAGATCGTTGTCCATGATCGCGGCCAGTGCTTCGAGCAGTTCCGTCAGCTGTTTGGCGATGCGGAACGCGCCTTTGGCTACATCCGCATACAGATGGGCGACGAGATGTCCAAGCGCAAGAAGTTCATCTTTCTGACGTGGATCGGCCAGGAGGTGGGCGTCATACAGCGGGCCAAGATGTCCACGGACAAGGCGCTCATCAAGGATGTGCTTAACGTGAGTCGGGACCTCCTGACCTCCCATCACATTATCCATTAATCCATGTTTGTTATATAATTTCCAGAACTTTGCCGTGGAACTGCAGGCGGGCGTCGAGGCGGAGCTGGACATTGAGCTCTTCCGGGAGGCGCTGAATCGTGCCGGCGGTGCCAACTACGGCACGGGAATCCGGGATAACTAAACTAATCAGCGTTGTCCCTCTCCAAATGGCCTCCAGTTACTTTATATAATATATATATACCAATTTTTTTTTTGCATCTCTCAACCGCTTACCAAACCAGCTCCTTTCTAATTAATTATTATGAATTAATTTTATGAAATTTAAAAAGTGTAAGTACATTTATGTGAAATTATACAAGCAATTGTATCATTGGGCTTTTCCTTTTCAACATTTCGTGGGGTCATGGGGGGAGGCAATCGATTTGATCATTCTAATTATCTCGCAGAGAGCACGAAAATAAGGATAAGAGAGCGTTCTCTCTCGTACTTGTGCCTGTTAGTTTGCTTCTGTATTCGGAGAGAGTCAACATCCGAAGCTCGCTGAGAGTGCGTTAGCTGCCCAGCCCCCTCTCTTTTACTACTGGCTCAAACCCTACTTTTAAGAGAGACGAAGAGAGGATCCAAACTCTCCTGGTTGGTATCTAAGCTCTTGGCTCCCGCTACCTAGCTCCAGTATCCCTCAAACCCCTTTGCTAAAAGTACGCTCGAAGCATCGCGATCTCCCCAAAGAAGCTACATTGTTTGAGAAACGAAAGGATTTTTAATATCTGGACTTCTGTCCGTCTCAAAAAATGGTATAAAATTTGTAAATTAATCATACTCCATCATGGTCATCCTTCGTCTAAATCGATGTGTACATATGTATGTCCTTTGACCAGAGTGATGAGGAAGTGTAATTCTAGCATACTGGATCGGATCCTGGTCATCCTTGTAAATCGCATTTCATATTGTAGGCATTTCTTGTAAAAATCCTTTCGTTATCAATCATATTTTCGTTCAGTCATATAATCCTTGGCTCATTTTAGAATAGGTTTAGTTTAAACAGTGTACTTTGTATGGACTTTGTATGCAAAATCTCCCAGATTAGCATATTGGGCTTTCCTTATAGAGCTCCTTCATATAGGCATCACACCGCTTATTCGCCTATCCATCCTCCAGCGTATTCTCCATCCAGACATAGCAGATTCTCCGGATAATTCGAAATATAGTAAATAATTTCACCGCCTTCTTCAATTTGAAGTGTCTCCGGTATGTCGTTTATATTAGAAATAGTATCATCAAACAGGAAGGTAAGATAGTTTTCTGTTCTAATCAATCGGCGGCATTTCATAGCAGCAACTTCTGAATACGGCTTGGAACCAACTTTAAATGTTATTTCTTCATCGGTTTCACTTAAGAACTCCATGGTAGTTACCATATCCTCCCCATCGCTCTTCTTTTCGGTAACTTTATTTGCAAAAAAAAACAACCAATTATTTAGGGAAAACAAATCAATGATTGCCTTACCTTCAGCCATCTTAATTAAGCAAAAAAACACAAAATATTTTCGAGAACAAAAATTAAAGGGGAAAATAATTTGACAACTTCGCCTCTTGAAATACCAAACTAAAAGTGAGAGCTAATAGAACTCGACTGGCCGATCAGAGGTTCCTGCGATTGGAAAAAAGAAAACACACTGGGAATTTAACTTGTCAATTTACTGAACAAACGCCGTCTAGATGGTGATTTGACAGCGCCAAATATATGAGTCTTAGAACTAAGGAGATGATGCGTTTAGTTGGAAAGTGCAGAGGCTGCAACGCTGTTTCTAATATAGCAGGAAAATTGGCTAGTCGCCCCCGTCAGTAGCTGGGCCTAGCGGTCGCGGAAGAGCACAGAGTGCAGGGCATCGATGTCCACCTCCACGCCCGACGAATTGGTTGTCACCGTACGCGAACTGTCACAGATAACGATAATAAAAGTAAATGTAAAGATAAAAGGCTTCAAGAACTCACCTGGCTGGGCGTGCCGAGCGATGCGAGGAGTGCGGATTGACCAGGACACAGTGCATGGGTTGATCATCGAACTCGCGTTGGTGATAAGCATCGACGGCCATCTCGGCGTGCTTCAGTGACTTGTATATAACTTCGGCGGTGCCGGGACGCACCACATGGGCGTCATACATGGGCCCGATGTCGTTGAATAGCTCGCGTATATCGGCTGTGGTTACATTGGCATGCAGATTGCTCACCAGCAACCGGTAACCAGCCTTGCTGTTCGCCACACCCAGAGGCGGTGGCGGTGACGAGCGGCGCATGGTTATCAAGTGGGAGGAGGACATAAAGGAAGTACCAGAGCCTTCCCCACCACCACCACCGCCACCACTACCACCACCAGCGCCGCCACGGTTCTCATTGGCATATATGCCGTGGGAGACACGGCGATCGGGCTCAGCGCCGAACAGACGAGCACGCATCGAATCAGACAGATTTGTTGTTGCCAGCATGTTGCGCTGACGGCGCTCGAATAGCTTCTCGCCTGTGTCGGAACGTCCAACGATCAGCGGTGCCGGCAGCGATGGACGCTCAATGCGATTGCGGGCCGCCTCGTAAATGGCAAACGGATCGTTGGCAATGTTATTCTTAAGCGGAGCTGTAGACATCTCTACGTCATTATTGCGGTCCAAGTCAAAGCTGCCATAGGTGTAGACCGGCGGCGGCGGTTGGTTTGTATAGCTGCCAAAGTGCAGTGTGCGCGTTATGTCCTCTGAAAGAGCGGCGCGTGAAAAATGGGATGTCAACGGAAACGTGGTAAGTAATGGTACTTACCATCCTCGAGATCCTTCATGTTATCGTGGTCAACGTAGCCGCGCGGGGCGAATGGCTTGGCCAATGGGTTCAGTCTGGACGCAAAGGGCCGATTGCGACCCACCGACATCGATATGGCGGTATTGTGGCCCCCTAGCCCAATGGCCTCGTCGTCCTCGTCCCAGGCCGACTGTCCGCGGTTCGACACGGTGATGGTGCGCTGCAGCCGTGGCTGATGCGACACGGGCATATGAACGGACAGGGGCTCCACATCGATGCCCGGCGGTGATGGTGGCGGGCGCTCCTTTTTGCGGCCCTGCAGCAGCTGGCGAGCATCGATGCCAGAGTCACGAATGTGCTGATTGAGGATGTCGCGTGCATCGCCTATTTTGGCACGTGCCTTCTGGATAATCATATTGCGGGCATCAAAGGAGCGCAGTGGTGGCTTCTCCGACTTCTCCGACTGGCCGGCCTTGAACGTTGTCTTGTTGAGCAGCTTGCGCGGCTTGGTGTAGCTCGGGTTGCTGCAAAACGGAACGACATGATTGGACATGCCGGCAGTGCAACGCCATTTTTCCGCCAGGAATGCTCCCATACTTACAACTTCATGTCGGCCGGACGTCGTCCATTGCCGCGTTTGCGCTCTATGATCTCGTCCAGGCTCAGGTCCATGGTAATTCTTAGCGTAGTGCGTTGAGCAAACGCAAAACAGGATTTACTTTAAAATAAAATTAAAAATTCGCGGAAAAGGTAAGATACGCAAAGACTAAACTAAATGAAACGGCTTCGGTGGTAAATAGGGATGGATGTAACGACGATGGGTACATCGATATTAATCGCGCTATTCGTATTTTTACCAGTCAAGTCAAGTCAATACAATAGTTGTTTTCCAACTCTACTTCTTAAAAAAGTCAAGTCTACTTTGTTATAGACCTTTTCGTATGTTTTTATTGCCTTTTCATTAACTTAATAATATAGCCTTAAAGCTGCCAATTAAATATGGAATATATATTTAAAATTATTTTATTTAGTGTTGCCAATCGTGTGGTCGAGAACATTTGGTTTTTGTTCGCTTCGACTCACCTGGTCACACTGCTTTGCTGCCTCATTCGCACTAGCACAACAACAACAAAGCGTAACAATAATCAAAAAAGAAGCTGAGTCCTCTACAAAACAGTAATATTATAGATTCACTTTGCAAAGGCAGAAGTGAGTGCTTTTTTTTCTTGTTGGGCTGTGTCTGGGGCTGTCCAGCTGTGTGATTGCGCAATCGAAAGCGCCAACCCCCGCCCCGCGCGAACCACCACACTTCCATTCCAGCCCAGTGTGTTAGCCTCTTTGTGTGTGTGTGTGTGAGTGCCAGCGCTAGTGTGTAAACAACAACAGCAAGCGCTGTCACGGGAGGAATCGACGGAAATTGATTGAAACTCTGGTGGCTTTTGATGGGCAATTCGCAACCAAGGCATGAGAGCAGAAGGACACCGCAAGGCACTCAAGAAGCAGCGGAACTGAGCGAGCCGCTGGAGCAGCAGCAGCAGCAACAGCAGCACCACCACCACCAGCCAGCAGAGCAACAGAGACAGCAAGCGACGTCATCGATAACCTTTGGCTGCGGAGGCAGCAGCAGCAGGAGATCCCAGGCGCAGATCCAAACCCAATCCCCACCATCTGCCGCAGCAGAAGCTGATTCGCAGCCGGTAGCAGCAGAGGCGCAGCAGCAGCAGCAATCGCAGCAGCAGCAATCGCACCAGCAGCAGCACCAGCAGGTAATAAGTTAGAGCGAGAGAAGGAGCGCCGGAAAGTAGGACAGACTGATAACGGAATTATATGGAATGTTGATTGTGTTGGCCATAACCCTTCAAACCGATCCATTTCATTGCCTTCCCTTCGCTTCCACTGGCTTGGCCTGTTTTCCATCGCTCGTGCTAAAATAAGTACTGCGTCATTGGTTTTCGCATTTTCCCCGTCGAACGAAGCCCAGAGAAATTACGACGCGGGCTCTGTTTGATGTAAGCTAACAAAAGCTGATCGCCGCCCCGGCTGGTGACTCTTTCTGCACACAGACTAAACGGCCATGAACCCATCGTGCTCCTCCACATTGCTCCCAGTTTCCGCGCTTTTCTAATGCTTCCGCATTCGCATACGCCGTACGCCGCACGGTTTTCATTGCCATGCCAATTGAGTTGGTTGGTTGGTGCTCGCGTTCGGGTTCACTTCTCGCCTTTCCCCACTGCGCTGCGCTGCGCAAATTCTGGCGGCGCCTTGTGTCCGCCTCCAACTCCTTTGCCCCGCCGCAGCTGGGGATCATCATAATCGTCCGCCTCCCGCGTTGTGATTTCGTTCCAAAAAGTGCTGACATGAGGAGGGCGCTTGTGTGCGTGCCAGCGAGTGTGCTTGTGTGGGAGAGAGTGTGCGAACATTCGTGACCCTCACGCAAAGAAACACTGGGCACAGTGTCGGGCAAGAATATTGGCAGGGTCAAGAAAGTACCATCATTTTTATTATTGTTTTCTGTTTTTCTTTATTAGGGAAGAGGAATTTTTAGTTAATGGAATTTTTTAATTGATTATTAAATTGTTATTTGTTATTATTTTTACATGTTCTTTGTTTTTTTTTTTATTAGTGAAGAAGAATAATTTTAAATTTATAAAATTTCTTAAATAGTTTTATTGCTGTTTAGAATATTAGTATATCATTACGTACTAAATAAAACAGAATACCGTAGTAACGTCTTAACGTAACGTAAAGTGCCTTCACATTCGCGTGGGACGCCACTGTATGTTGTGGCCTGACTGCCATTCGCTCTCTCGCTCTCTTCTGCGATCTCAGCTGTTGGCAGTTCTCGCCTTTCGACTGTGTTTGCCAATATTCCATGACAAAATCGCACGTGTCCGCCTTTCAGCTCAGTACGCAGAACGTAGAACGCAGATTATACACGGCACACGGCACATACACATAGTGCACACTCCACGCTTCACCAGAGATCCGTCTGATTCGTTGAATTACCGCGAAATAGCCAGGTAGAAAACGAGACAGGTCTGCTGCCATAATCCGGGCTTCTCTTTGGCTACCTTTTGCCTTACTGCCTTATTAATCGACCATTAAATTCCACATTACAGCAGCTTTCCACGTGGAGTCTTGGCAGTCTTGGCGGCGGACGACTTACCTGGAGCTTCTCCGCGGCCCGCAACTCCTTCCGTCACCGGAACAAGGCCACGCGCAAAAGGTAAGTACACTGCCCTCCACTGGGACACTACTCCGTGTATGTAAATACTTAGGTTTCTACATCGCTTCATGGCTCTCGGCGCAGCAAGACGCAGTGGCATCGACCTCTGACCAACTCGATCTTTAACTCACACTTCAAGGAGTCCAGCCGCAGCGAACAGTTTCGCCTGGAGCATCTGGTGGCCAAGGGTGCCTTCGGTGTGGTCTTTAAGGTGTCCGACAAGACCGACAGCAGTGCCTGCTATGCCCTCAAAGTGCTAAAGAAATCAAAGGTAATGCAGTTATTATGTTTAATTGGTATTTTGTAAAGCATTCTTGTACATCCTTGTGCAGCTCATCGAGGACAATAGCGTGCGTCAGATCAAGGACGAAGCGGATATCCAGAAGGTGTGCGGTCACCATCCGTTTATTGTGAAGCAGATTGATTTGTGGCAGAACCGACACAACCTGCACATTCGTATGTTGTTAATAGTTTCCGATATTATACAAACCGTATTGAATATTTTTTGTATACCTGCAACAGTTTCCGAGTATGTACCGAATGGCGAGCTGTTCGCCAAGATAGGACACTTCTCCATTGACCTGGTGCGCTTGTACATTGGTGAAATAGCGCTTGCTCTGGGTGAGTACCGGGAAACCGACTCCTTGCGAAGGCCTCGAAATATATAGTTTTTTATTTGAAACTGCATACAGATTTCCTGCACAACGCCGGCATTATCTATCGGGATGCCAAACCGGAGAACATTCTGCTAACACAACAATATCACGTCAAGCTCACCGACTTCGGCCTAAGCAAGTGGCTCAAACTGGGGGCCAATACGCGCACCATGTGTGGCACTTTCAAATACATGGGTACGCTCTAAACCAACTTAAATACAACAAAAAACAAAGCAAAAATTAAACACTTTAAGCGCGAAGTTAGCTATTAAGAGGCGCCGATCCATCGCAATCCAAATCGTTCAAAGCAAAGCAACTTAGAAGCAAAGGGAACAGAAGCAGTATAGACACATAGAGCATATAGAACACTCCTAACACTTAAGCTAAGCCTATCCTATGTTTGTATGTAAATCGATCGGACAACTTAAGAGATATATATTGAACTAGAAGCCTCTGTGAGCCGTTAACTATAGAAGGAAACCCCGAACAGACTAAGGCGACACAGCAGTAGCAAATAGGGAGCAAGGGAACAAAAGGGAAAACCTCCTTAATATACAGCTTAATATTCGCGCTTAAATCCTTTCGAGCTATCGCTCGCCCACAGGGAACACTGTACATACACAACACAACACTTAACTCACTAAACAGCGTCATGAATGCGCGCTCGCAGGTCTTCGACCTGACTATGGAGGGCCGCCAGGTGGACGAGGCGGTGGCCACCATATTTCACACTGTGCTCTTTCACCGCTGCCTCGGCAAGTACATGTACACGGGCGATGCTCAGTACTCAATCGGCACCGTCGGCTACACGGACGTCGATTGTAACTTCATCGACTTCACTTACGTGTGCTGCACCTCCGACAGTCTGACGCATCGCGTCAAGCGGGCCATAAATTCGTTCAGTGAAAAACTACGATCCAACGAGAGCTGCGGCTCCGGTCAGATTAGTTTGGAGTTCTTCCAGAAGAAGAAGAACCGCTGGCCATTCCCCCAGGAGTCGATACCATGGGAGGTGTGGACCGTCCATCTGGATCTGATTAAGCACGAGAACGAGGACGAGAGGCAGGTGTGCCGGGAGAATGTCTCCGATCTGCTCACTGAAAAGGTGATATATATCACCGAGCTGATGAACCGACACGACTACGTGCCCAAGACGCCCAGCCAGAGCGAGTTGGACCTCATCTTCGACACATCCTTTCCCGATGTGCAGCCGTACCTGTTCAAGTTCGATTATTCCACCTCGGGCTCGGCGGCACCCTCCATGGGCAATGCCATGAAGAAGATCATCAAGGAGACGCTCGCAATGTGACGGGGTGGCGGTGCCAGCATCGTCGGATCATTCAAAGTTAGTCGTTCGCGTTCGCGAGTTTATTTATTTTCAATTTCGTTTCGTCTTTGTCTTTATTTGCGATTCTTGTCCACCGTTCGTTCGTACCCGCTATGTTTAGTTTAATAATTGCTGCTAGAATGTAGAGTATCTTTCTCGCCCGTCTAGGGGCGAGAGCCATTTGTAATGGTGATAAAAGATCAAGTAGGAGGAGGAACGACCATATAGGCTATAAGATGCGTAACGCACATACTTTTGAGCGACTGGCCATCCTTTTGAGTTTGTACAAAGCGAGAGATTGCTTTCCAGAGAGCCCGTGAGGCTTGAGTGCTTAACAATCGTTGGTCGTTACGCATCTTGTTCGTTATATGGTCTTTGGTAGGAGGTAGTCAAATATTTATTGTGTGTCGACCTTTTTTTATGTACCACTTATTAGTTGTTATTGATTTAATTCCAACTAGACAGAGAGATAGATAGAGAGAGAGAGAGAGATGTAAGCACTAAGCTGGGAAAGGTACAGTTGTGTAGATAGAAGAGAAGGGTTCTTGATACCACCATATCCTTAGTTGAAATGCGGCCTATAACCTCCCACCAAATCGCTTTAATGACCTGCATCCCTTGCTCCAAGCCAAACCCCCCCTAGAGCTTACATTGCATGCATTGACACGTTAGACTAGTTAGACGTGCGCTGTCTTTCTCCCAACGTGTGTGCAGAGCTCGGGCAGCGAAACTTGCAGGCTGGCGTGTCTATCTTTGTAGGGCAACACAGCCTTAAAATAACAGGCGTTGCATTCCCTGCAATTAACACTCCCTCTTGTTCGCTGGTGTAAATAGCGCAGATAATGAAACGCAGAAGACCGAAATGTTATGATAAGATGCAGGTTTATGATGAATGTTGAACAGAAGAAGGTCCAGGGAGGTGGCTGGATGGATGGCGATGCCGAGGAGGATGATGATGATGATGGTGATGATGATGATGTATGTATAAAAGATTGTGATTGTACTTGTAGTGATTAAATGATAGTGACAGCTCTATGTATCCATAGAGTGGCAAAATATATAGATGTGTATGTATATGTATGTAAATCAATGTTTTCTTAGATGTCCAAGCTATAAAAGTAATCCAATAATGTACTTTAAAAACCTAACTAATATTGTAAAATCGAATTAAGCCGAAATAAATCCTTTGGAGCGCACTTTCAAAGTCGAAACGTAATTGGCCTTTCAAGCTAAGTCTAATCCAATAAAACTTTGGGATCCGGTCATCTGTAAAGAGTTTCGATCGATCACAGAGAGAGAGAGAGCTGTCCGCTCTCATTATATATCATAGCAGAGTCTAGGTACTTCCTATATGTATATGAATGTAGAATCTACATTGTAGATCCCTCCATGGCATTCGGCTCGCCGAAGATAACATTTTGTGAGCAACCCTCCTCTGTTCTTCCCGATTACGAATACCATTATTATTGTTTTTCGCGGGTGGGTAAAACGTTCTCTATCCGCTCTCGTATCGTTACAGCCCCGGAGATTCTATGCGGCGAACCCTATGGCCATGCAGTGGACTGGTGGGCCTTGGGCGTCATTGCCTGCCAGATGCTGACGCAGAAGGTAAGCGACTTAAGCGACTTAAGCGAGAGTTAAGCCGGTAGTCCAAGTCAGTGGGTAAGTGCGACTTTGGAATGCACATAGTAGTAGCTCCGTGGGGCATGGGGGAACGGAATCCGTAACAGGTTTACTACTGCATGTGCATCTTGGCATCTTGGCATGGGGAATATCTCACTTGGCATGCAGCTTGGTAATTGAACCTCTCCAAATCGCCGTGTACATACTTATAATTGGAGTAGCCATGAGTTCAGGTGGATTACCGCCTGACTACTATTGATTTTCCACTCGCTACCTTCTTCAATAGCACTATATCTCTTTTAAGGATATAGTTATTGGGTTAGTAAGCCCAAAGTCCCCTTGATGTGGCAAGCACTCATCAGTTGATCCCGTAAAACAGTGATGACCAGGCCAGGCAATACAGTGTAAAATATTTAAAAGTAGCTAGATATTCCACAAAAAAATAGCTAACACTCTTTGGGAAATTCTTTAAAAAATAGCTATGACTAGAAAATAAAAGTTTAACTCAAAAAGTGGATAGATTACGCCTTAAAAATACAATGTGACAGCACTGGTTTTGTTTAATACATTCTGTTCGTGTGCCGGCAGAGGCGGGGCAGAGAAATTTGACAACTGACGAAGCTGGGCCTTGGTCACCACTTTATACATAATAATCAAGAGCTTTGTTGAGTTCTTTTAATTTTTATTTAAGAATTTCTTGGCAGGGAGAAGCTTGGGCACCCCTGCTTTAATAATACCAAAAATAAGTCCCGCATTTTAGTTTTTTCGATTTTTATTTAAGAATTTTCTCTCAGTCTATATAAAATCATATATACTTTCGCTCATATATACGTTATAACACTATTCGTTATTAAATGTAGTTGCATTATTTTAGAACTCAAATAAAAAAAAAAGGGGGAGGAAATTCCATTGTGTGTGTGTGTGTGTGGGTGTGTCCATCCATTGTGGTGGCTTCGTTCCAAGGACCTTTTGCGAAGGCTCCTTTTCTTTGTGTTATTTTTTTTCTCTTGTTGTCGGGAATTGCGTAAACGGAGGGGAGGAAGAGGGGTACGCAGTGCGTGGGTGCGTGGGGGGGGCGGTGTTGTCTTGCCATGACTAAGATTTAATTAAAATTACGTTAATTAAATTATAATTATAAGTATAACTGTATGCCATCTTAGCGGTTTGTCCTGTGTGAGTGAGTGTGTGTGTGGTGTTGTGTTGTGTTTGTTGTTTCGTTACTCCTACTAGTGGGTCCAGTGCATCCTCCCACTCGGTTTCTATTGTCCTGGGCTCTCGCCTCCGGTTCCACTGATCCTCGGGCTCCTCCCATCCTATGTGTGTGTGTGCGTTGTGATTGCTGTGCTTCCTTCCATTTACAACTAAGATTACCACCAACTACGGTCGTAGCATTAAGACGCTGCCAAGGTGCAGCTGGCGGTGGTGCTGGGGTTGATCTCGGTTTCCTGGCTTCTGAGATGCTGCGGGAGTGGGTTGGTGGTGGTGGCTGGTGGCTGGTGGTGGCTGGCGGCTGGTGGTGCTAGGTGAAGGCGTGCTAGGTGTAAAGCTCTCACTATCTCTAGTTCTCCTTCGATTCGCTGCTCTCCTCCGACTCCTTGGACTCGGACGAGTCCTCGTTCTTTGACTCGGACTTGTCTGACTTCTCCTCCGACGACTTCTTTGGCTCGGCGGGCGTGGGCAGAGGAGCCGCTACTGGCTCGGCAACAGCCTCGGCAATTGGTGTCTCATCGATCTTCTTGGCCTCTGGAATAGCTGCGGGGGCGGCCGGTTCAGCTGCTGGTGCTGCCTCCGGCTCTGGCTTCTTCTCGGGCAAGGCCTTGGCGGTCACATCGGCGGTGGCCTCCTTCTCTGGCTGCTCCTTGATGGGCTCCGTTATCTTGGTGGCGGCGGCCGGTGCCAGGGGGGCGTTGGTCTTGAGCACGGGTGCCGGCTCGGCAGCGGTCTCGGTGCTCTTCAGCTGATCCACCGGCTGGACGGGCTTCGGGCTATCACCGGACTTGGCCTGGGCTGCCTGGGCGCCGGGCGAGGTGGGAGCAGCGGCAGAGCCGGACTCAATGGATTTCTTCTCCGGCTGCTGGGGGGCAATCACCTGGATGTTGCTCTCGGTTTTCGGGGACTCAGCTGGAACGGCGGCAGCGGCGGCGGCAGGTGCTTCAGAGGCCTGAGCTGGCTCAGGAACAGCCTCCTTCTTGGCCTCCTTCTGTTCAATCTCGTTGATCCTCTCCTGGCGGGCTGGCTGCTCGGGTGCGGGTTCCTTCTCGGCAACGGGTTCGGCCACCTGAACGGGCACAGCTGGCACTGTGGCATCGGACTTGGCATCGATCTTGGGCTCCTGGGGCTTGGCCTCGTCAACAATCTGCTTCTGGACCTCGGCATTGGAGGCGGGCGTCTCAATGAGTTCAATGGCCTTGGGTGCCTCCTCGGTGCGTGCCGTTTTCTCCTTCTCCTCCAGCTTCTTCTCGACGGGAACTGTTTCCTGGGGCTTGGCTACCGGCACCTCAACGGCAGGCTTGGCTGGCTCTTCAACGGCAATGGCCTTCTTCTCGGGTATAGCGGGGGCTGTCTCCACATCGGGTGCACTTGACTTGAGGTCAATCTCCTTCACCGGCTCAATAGCGGCGGCGGGCTCAGCAACTGGAGTGGCGGCAACGGCGGCCTTGGCCTCAATCTTGGGCTCTGCCTCTGCCTCCGGTTTCTTCTCGGCGGGAATGGCAGCTGAAGCTGGAGCAAGTGCCGGCTTGGCGGGTACCGGCTCAATGGGATTGGGATTGAGGGTCTTGGCCAGCAGTTCGGCCTTGGAGCCGCCATCGGGCTGAATGGCCACCTCCTCGTCGGGCACTGGCAGCGTCCAGACGCTGGTCAGGCACACAGTGGCCACAAAAAGTAATTGGAACTTCATCTGCAAATGAAGAGGAGGTAGAGCTTTGGATTAGAAAGGAAACCACTTGGAGATGCTACTGGAACTGAGTGCATCCTTCTATTGCTCGTAATTCCTCTTGTATTATTATTTTTTTAATATTTTTTATCAACTTTTGCCTTGTTTTTTTTTTGTATTTTTGTATTTTTTTCAATTCCCCAATCAGGGCTTCCGTTGATTTCTTTTGTAATTCTATTAAATCATTAACAATTTTAGCCCCCGGACAACGGAAAGTCACAATTGAAATTCTCTCGGTTCGTGGACCTTGTACCTCCCCCCTGGCACCCCTATCTCTCTGGATCCTGGCGGGGGAAGAGGTGGTGGTGTTGGGGGGTCTGGTCTTTAAGCCATTTGAAATGCAAAAATTATAGCTTGATCTTGGCTCGATCTCTGATAACGGCTGACTTGCAAATTTGGCCATCTGCTTGCCCACTTCCCTATGCTAATTAATTCACTTGGCCGTTTGCTTTAGTTTTTTTTTATGACCAGCATAGACAGCAATTTGTTAATTAAGGCTAACTAAATGGTTTTTCTAGACGTCAGTTCTTTGGCCAGACAGACGTCTGAGCTGGCCCAGCTGGAATCCAGTCTTCAGTCTTGGCCAGACTTACGTAACTGGTTAAGTTTTTTGGCGCAGGAACGGAATACGATATGCTGCTGCTGTTGCGGCTGCTGCGATACGATCTTTATGATTTACGAGCCAAAAAAAAATATACAAAAAAATATAACTTGTCGAGGAGCAGCAAACACTTGGGCAATACTTCAGTCTGGCACTTGGTTTTCTTTTCTTTTTGGTTTTTGCGAAACCCCTCAGAGGCAACTGTGTCTCCTTTTTTTTGGGCGAAGGGATGCTGGGCCACCCTTTCGGGGGGGATACATACCTTCTCAACTTGGAGCGGATTTCCTGTGATATTTGGCACCGGTGTTCACACTGAGCTTTAAGATGGCACACTGACTTTATGGCTTGTTCACAGAGAGAGTAACGATATCTCGACCCGGTGTAGGGATTCTGTCCGGGGATTACGCACAAAATACAAATACAAAAAAAAAAATCAAATACAGGTAAAGAGGGGGGTAAGCTGCTGCTCCTTCTCGGTTCTTAATCCCGGTATTGGTGTGTGTTGTTGTTGTGTGTATTGGTGTGTGTTGCTGTGTGTATTAGAGGCTGTGTGTGTGTGTGTTCTCACCGCTCGGCTTCAAGAAACACTTTGAGTGGATGACAGCGTGCCGGGGCGCTTATATACCTACCGCCATATAGCCGACGTCGACGTCGACAGAGCGATCGCGTTCAGTGCTAGGCACGAACATCGCAGTAGCTAACATCGCCAGCAGCGACACTAACTGAGGCAGCGACGGTGGCAGAGAGGTACGTACGTGAGCTGGACAGGATTCCCAATGCGGGCGGGGAGAGAGCCAGGTAAGCAGGAGCAGGAGCCAGAGTCAGAGCCTAAGTTGGGAGGATATTTTTAGTTCTAAGAAGAAGCCAAAGAACCCTTTCTCCATAAATAGACAGCCAACAGCGTTGTCTATTTTTAAAAGCGAATGCAATTTGTAAGAGAGGTGGAGGCACCATGGCTCCCCAAGTACGGTATGCTATTTATAACCAACTCTTTTTGTTTTCGCCTTTACGGGGCCAGGATCGGGGCGCTGCTGATCGATTGCCATAAGCATCATTAAACGCAGCACGATTTTCAAATGCAGTTGAGAGAGAGAGAGACCCCACCGATAATATCAGCAATCAGGCAGGCAGGGCCCAAAGAAAAATGCTTAATTGTGGCTGGAACAGCAGGAGAGGAGCAGAGTCCGAGGAGCTGTAGGAGATAGAGGGAGCTAGGAGAGGTAGAGGAGCTGGAGCAGCTAGAGGGAGGTACAGGAGCTAGAGGAGCCAGAGGAGCTAGAGGAGCTAGAGGGAGGTACAGGAGCTAGAGGAGCCAGAGGAGCTAGAGGAGCTAGAGGAGCTAGAGGAGCTGGAAGAGATAGAGGAACTAGAGGGATCTAGAGGAGCCAGAGGAGCTAGAGGGAGCTTGAGAAGCTAGAGGAGCTAGAGGAGCTAGAGTAGCTAGAGGGAGCTGGAGGAGCCAGAGGAGCTAGAGGAGCTAGAAGAGCTAGAGGGAGCTTGAGAAGCTAGAGGAGCTAGAGGAGCTAGAGGAGCCAGAGGAGCTAGACGAGCTAGAGGAACAGTTCGAGGAGCTAGAGGGAACTAGAGGAGCTGCAGGAGTGGGCTAAAACCGGTATTGAGCCTGGCCAAAGATATATATGGGATATATATGAGAGTATAGACAACATCTACTGTTGAATCAAAGACGGGGCCCGGGTCTACAGACTAGCTAGTAAGTAGTCGGAGGCAGAAGGAGGCAGCGGCAGAACGCAGAGGCATCATTAACATAATCAAAGCCTGCCAGACATGGGTCCACAGATGCCGATCGTTGATTATCTTAGAATGATAAATGCCCAGCAGCAGCACCAGCAGCAGATTCTTTTTATAGACTCCCCAACCAAAGCCAAAAAAAGGATGGGGCCAGGCCGTATCCCCGTGGAAAGTTCCATTCGACATAGAATGGTTTGGGCTTTCCAGCGCCTCAATTGCCGCTTACAAAATCCATATCGCATCCGAAAGATACATTTCCAGAGAGACACACACACTGGGCATCGCAAACAATGGACACTACTTTGTGGTCGCCTCTAAGGTCACAGCACACAATCGTTTAGCGGAAAAGTTCTGGTGCCACGGGGGGAGAACTCTGCTTTAGTTAAACGTGCTCTGATTTGGCTTTGGATTTTGGATTTCGGATTTGGATTCGGATTTGGTTATGGAAGAAACACTCTAATTTGGGCACGACACCGCTAATGGTACGAGATAGTAACAGAGAGCAGCGATGGTGACGATGATAAGAAAGGGAAACCCAATTTAGAGGTAATTTCAAGACGAGAGCCATCTGCTTATTTACGATCTCTATCTGTATCTGGGTTGGGTTCTACCGTTCATCTTGGGTTCTCCCGTTGTTCGGTTCGTTTGGTTCGGTTTTGGTTTTGGTTTTTATGGCTCATACCTGTGCTGGTGGTGGTGGTTACCTGTGTTACCAAACTGTTGTCCGGTTACCTGTGATCGCGTCCCAGGATCCATACCATCAGTAATGGTGTAAAAATAACAAGCATGTTTGCAAAATAAAAAAACAAAAATTACCTAGAACCCGATACCCGACGGATCGTTGATCGTTTATGATGAGATGCTTTTGAAGGTCGGCGCCGTGTCTAGCCGTCACGAAAAGTGCATCTCATAATCTGAGAAATATATATATTTGCGTTTAGTAAAAATCATGCATAATTGCAATTATTATTAAAGTTGCTCAATGATTTCCATGGGTAAGCTAAACGGTTGAGAAACAACAACCGCCGCCGCCGGTCCGTCCATGTGAACTGCATGTGTTCATGGCGCAAAAAATTACGTATTCTAATAGTGCTTGGGGGTCGCCCCCAGAGAATCCCATAACCGATGGCTAGTTGTATATATTTAAGACGAGATTTTCATCAAAAAGAAATTCTATTTACGAACTTTGTATGTTAATCGATACAGAATTTCGATTTTATTGCCCGAAATAATTTATGTACGAGAAATTAAAGCAGAAAGAACTCACTAAAAACGAACTCTAGACTATCAAAACTAAAAATATGTTGAAACACAGCTCTTAATAGGTTTGATAAACCCGAGGAATAAGTTCAGTTTAATCTGGTGAAAGCTTGTTTCGATATAATCATTAGGGTGCCATATTTGAAAAGTATTCAAGAACTTGGCCATATTAGGAAGTTAATTAAAATATATAAATAAAAAGCGTCAAGAGCTCGGCTGCAAGCCATCAAATGCAAGCGCCTTTTTAGCGCAGCATTTGGTCTGAGATCCCTCTGGTCCCTGGAGAGGGTTGGCAGGGAGCTGCCTTGTGGCCAAGTGGCCGGTTAATGGTCGCATTGCTCTGCCCAGTTTCTTCTGCGACATTTTTATGCTCTTGACTTGCATAAATATTTGCAGAGCCAGCAGGCGGCACACAGCCAGCATCCAGAGGACATCCACGTTGAATCTGCGGGCTGCGGCGTAAGCAATAAATTTGTGCGCCGCGCGGATACATCGGCTTTGGGGATCTGCCGGGAAGGGGGAGTGGTGTGGGGACTTGCTCCTGCTACTCCAGCTCCTCCAGCTCCTCCTGCTCTTGCTCCTGCTACTCCAGCTCCTCCTGCTCTTGCTCCTGCACCTCCAGTTCCTCCAGCTCCTCCTGCTCTTTCTCCTCCTGCTATCGTGTAATATAAAATGCTCATGCGTTGCAATCAACATCCACATTGTCGTCGTCGGAGTGCTAGGGAGCTGAAGGGGAAGACTGGCATAGATCCAGCGGATCCACCATTATCATTATCGTCCTGCAGTGTAATTACACTGGACAACAGCCAATGGGTTTTGTGATAGATAGATTACCTCTTTCCTACCTTTTTAATACCTAAAGGGGAACCCCAACTAATTAAGAGTTTAACTAAAATATAAAATATAGAAAAATGTGAATATATGCCTAACTTTTCTAGCAAAGTTGGCAGGATATTTTATTCACGCCTTTAAAAAGCAATCTTTTCTGGCCACATATCCTGCCACTGTCCAGTCTCTCTCTGCTGTTTTATTGCAAAAAGCAGACCTTGTTGCACAGTGTTTTCTGCATGCCACAAGCACAGGCGGCACAAACCGTGCAACTGCTGCCACTGCCTCAAAAGTGCAAACACACTCACACACAGATAGAGAGCGAGAGAGAGAGCGCGCTGAGAGAGAGAGGTAGGGAAGCTCTTGTAGTACTGAGCGCAGCCTTCGCCTTTTTGCCTTTGTATCTCATGGATACATAACTCTTTGTTATTGGCCTTGAATGTCCTAAGCACGGAAAAGAGGTCATTGTCGCATAATACGTCCAGTCTTGGCCAGTCTTGGACAGTCTTGGCCAGTCTTGGCCAGTCCCAGTCCCAATCCCAGTCGAACGGTGGACAATGACAGTGAAACCTGGCGGCGATTCCCCAATGGAACTGAAGAGCCAACAGAACCAAAGAAGAATCTATGCGCCATGCTTTTCCTTTTGCCTGTATTTTTGTTGCAGTTTTGTTGCTGTTTTTTTGTTTTGTTGAAATTTGTAATTAAAGTAGACACGCATTTTAATGACTGTAATTGAAAAGAGGGGCCACGATCGGGTTCTGTTTCTGCGATCACAGACTGGACCGACTTGGACGTGCAACTAAAGAGAGAGAAAAAAAAACCCCCGATTAAATAGATGCATGTGCATATATTAAAAATGCATTTATATATAAATAGCTCAACTCAGCTCAGCTTGGCTTATAGCTTGGGCTGGGTCTTGGGCCTGGGCTCTTGGGCAATCTATTGCAACAGTTGGCGACGCATCTTGGCATGATGCACTTCCTGTTTGAACCAAGATTGAAAGGGCAAACTTGAGGCGTTAATAAAATACAAAAAAATAAGAAAAAACGTGTCTGAAATGTGCGCAGATTATGGCCATTCCGTCTGTCTGTATCTTTGTGTATGCTTTTTGTCGCGCGGTTCCTTTGCCGCTTCATGGCTTTTGTTTTTTCTTTTTTTTTTTCGGCTGACTCTGCAAGATACACAGATTAAGACAATTATCTGCGGCGGACATTAATTCTAGGAAATATAAAAATAATAATCACTATTTTTTTGTTGTTGTGTTGCCTTAAAAATTGTCGCCGCGATAATTGGCCATCATCAGCATCAGGCCAGGAGTTGAAGTTGATGACCCGAACGGCAGCTCTTTCCTGCCCCGAAAAGCCACTGGGCCAGGGTCAGCAGCAGCAGCTGGCTGGCTATGTATCTATCATATGTATCTATAAGTGGACCAAAAAAAATCAAAGGCAGAATCAATCTGAAAGCCGCTGTGAGGCCTGGGGCTCACGTGCCAGCAATTACTATTACCATGCGTCACATTGTCAGCGATAAAAAGTGACAAATGGAACATGCAGAGAGATATAATACCTTGGCTAGAGAGAGGTAATGGGACAGGGAGCAGAATCAGTGGAGCGCTCGTCTCATTTCGCAACTTGTTTTCGAATCAACGAACCAACGAACCAGGAAGGTGGCACATACTACATAGCTCAGATACAGAATCAGAATCAGAATCAGCATCAGCCTCAGCCCCCGATGCCCGATCCCTTGGCTAGTTGTCATCGCCTGCCAGCGGATCATTACCTCGTCGCTGGCCGACTGTGATTTAATTTAATTCTGCTAAGCACAAAACCCAAACTGTTTCACTTTGTCAAGTTGTCGTTGCGTTGTCAGTTTGCGGCCGCAGCCGCATTGATTAAGCTTAATTTGCCGCTCCGAAAAATGCAGGTCAAACCTTTCGAAATCTCTCGGCATTAGGCCACTGCTGCATCCTAAAAAAAAAAAAACACCCAGAGATTGTGTGTGTGTTTGTCTCTTTTGTGTTTCCATTATGTATCTATGAATGTATCTAAATGTGGTCCGATCACCTTGAATTCCCTGCTGGCATTCTTGGTGACTCACTCAACCAACTAAGTCCACCTGTAGTTGGGGGTTACACTCTCTTTCCGCGGGTGAAAGTCAAACCATGTCAACCCTCACTTGGTTAAGTTCAAGTGCGTGCATTGCTCGAGAGCAATCAGTAGCCCCATAATCCATACAACCAGCTGCTCCCCCCCATGTTATCCAGCATATCCCCATGAGTATTCAAGTGCAGCCGCTGTAATTAGCCGGTAGTCAGTGTCACTAAGTGCCCTTTTGCATGACAATTGCGTTCGCCAAATTAGATTTGTCAGAGTTTAGCTAGCTTTACTATTCCCTTTCCCTGCCATTTGGAGTTTTCTTTCTCCCCCCACAGTATCGAAGTGGGAGAAGTACTCCCTTGCTGAATACTCCCCATGTCGACACCATTTCTCCCTGCCCAGCAGGAGCAGGAGTGGGTTCCTCTTTGGGTTGTGTACTCGTCAAAGTGAGAGTGCGGGTATTACAGCACACACTCCACAGCCACAGCCACAGCCACTGCCATAGCCATAGACATAGTCATAAGCATAGACACAACCAGCGACAACGAGCTCAGAGCTCAGCGTCAACTCAACAAAAATTGTCTATTTCTATTTTAAAAAGTAGTCGACCGCTAATTGAATCCAATTTGCATGCATTAGCGTTCGTGGAGCCGATCTGCTGCTGCCCTGAGCTGAGCTGAGCTGGACTGAGCTGAGCTGAGCTGAGATCTGGGCTCTGTCGGACCACGCCACCCTAGGTAATCCGAGCAGATCTAAGACATGGGCTCTACCCATATATGGGGTGATGTATTTGCAAAATCTTTGTCAGGCAATCGCAAGATTGATATAGTGATATATATTCGATATATGATATTGATATTGATATTGATATTGATATAGTGATATATATTCGCTTTGGAAACATACAGCTGAGACTGATTGCAGGGAGAGTGCATCTAAAATTCCCAATTACGGATTAAGAGATACCAAGTGGCACTTAGTACTTATGAAGTTACCTGGGCAAGTTAAGGAAACAATTGCATTCATAATATAATAATATAATACAGTCAAAGATAATGATGTAATATATTAAAATATTATTATATCTACGGTCCTGGCGACACCAAGCACGTGCTTGTTAGGGTTAGGTGTTAGTAGCTGCGATGGGAGAAAGTCTAGGTAAAATTTGCGAGTAAATAAACTACTGAATACTACTTATATAATATTATATATTAATTATATAATTAATTAATTAAATAATATAATAATTAATATAATAATTAATTGTATATTAATATTATATAATTATGATATTAGTAATATGTAACATACCGTTTCAATTCAATTATATTGGAAATATATAAATTAATTAAGCTGCATAGTTCAAACCGGTGGCGGGGTGTCTAGGGGACTTGTGAGTGAGCAAGTTTCTCAGCCAGGGCTCTGCTCACACCGATAGTGTAAGCACAGTCGGTGCTCATGCAAATGCATGTCTAAAGTGTAAATGTATGCATGTGGCCACCACTGGCTTTAACCATTTACATTTCTATAAAGATTAATACTTTGTGCAGCTATAAATTGTGAAGTTCATAGGTTGATGGTCTTTTCCGCTTAATCATATTAAATGCAAAAAGGTCTATTGCTTAAAAAAAACTTAAAAGAAGTGTAGTTTTTCTTTCCAAATAAAGAAAACACCATGAAAATTGGAGTTTTCTAATGGAAAAGAATTAAAGATTTGGTTTTTTGCCATCTCCGATAGCAGAGGTATCTACGAGATACTTCTAAGCTTCGCTTGCTGTTATTTATCACTCAAAATCTACCATAGAACCTTCCATTAGAAGTGACTAATCTTCCTGGGGGGTTACTCCATATTATTCATCTCTCGTATTTGTTTTTTTTAATTCTGTTTTTTTTTTTTTGGTGTGTGTTTGTGGTTTGTTTTATTATTATTTCGAACTTCACGGCAAATAACTCGGCCGAGCATTCTGTCACAAGCTCAGCTTTTTGTTGGCTCTGCCAATGAGCTGACGCCTGCGAATTGCGTATTTGCCTGCTCATGCGTCTGCCTGCCCCAAATTGTTTGGTTATTTGGATATTTGGATATTTGGATATGATTCAGTGCGCCATCATCGGCATTGAGATGGATGCTAGGCACGGTTACTGGTCGCTAATTAATATACACTCTCCAAGGGCCATCATCGAATGGAAGGCAGACTGGAGCCTTGACAAAAACATTAACTATAAGGCTTGAAATATATACAACAAGATATATTGAAACTTTTACAGATATAATTGCAATTTGTTACAAATAATAATTATTAAACGAATGCCATTAACTATTATTATTTAAATGGGTCTGTATTTACTGAATTAATTTTATCTATTATCTATTTCCTTTATCAAAGAAATAATATAATAATTAAGTGCAAAAGAGTATAAGAGTGAGAGACTTTGTGGCTTTGATTTAATTCCCTGCGAAACGAAGCAGGCACAAATGTGATGTACATATGTATGTACACATATCCCATCATCATCTTGTTAGCTGCTGCCTTTGTTTGGGTTTACGGTTTCAAAAGGCAAACAAACAAGAAACCAATGCATATACATATGTAGGTATGTAAATTTAATTCCTAAATCAAGACTTAAGCCATTATATTCCTTCATCCGAAGCCTGCTGACGTGCCTCCCCTTACCTTGCATTTGTGAACAAATACAAGATATTATCTCTGACCGAATGGTTTGAGGCCCAACTTATGGCAGAACAGCACAAAAATATGCTTTAAAAAAAAACGACGGTTAATATATAAAAACTCAGAGATTTGTAACACATATAGTAAATATATATCATATATAATATATATATTACTATAAATTTCATCCTTAAATTCCCAACAAAATATGTATAATATTATAAAGTAAGTTTGTGTCACAAAAACAGATCTTAAGGTATCTGCAACAACATGGTTTTTTGTATTATTAAGTTTCCAATAAATTATTTACTTGCCAGTAGTTTTTCCAGCTTTCAATCTTTTTTCTTTTATATCTTTACTATCTTTTATATTGCCTTCAAGTTGCGCGTTTTCACAAATCAAATTAAATGCATGAAATGGCAAAAACCTTGACTTATCTATGTTTTTATTGTAAACAAAGAGAGTCGGATTTATTGGAAAAACTTGTGAAATTATGCTAGAACTTACTGCGTAGTAATATGTGTACCTTGGGGCCTGGGACATTAAGGGTTAAATGCAATTTCCACCCCTTTACTTGCTTGCAGTCGCCCAACATCAAACGCCATCTAATGCGACGTCGCCAGGAGAGCGTGGTGGAGGAGGATGAGCGCCTGTCCAACGCCCCCTCCATTGCCCAAATCAATGGTTGTCTGCAGGACAACGATGGTGATGGCGATGACGATAGCGGGGAATTCCTGCCGTCGGCTGTGCACAGCCTCAGCCACGAAGGACAGGACGTGCTCCGCCAGTTGTTGGCCATAGAGCCGCGCCAGCGTATCCGCAGTGTGATGGCACTGCAAAGGATCGCCCTCTACAAGGGCTACAAGCTGACCGCCAAGCGACTCCTTGCCGTGAGTGTGGGGATATATAATATATGTATGTCCTGGTACTACCCTCTTCCCTCTTTGCAGCTCTCGCCTGGAGACATCATTGCCCGGGATGGTATCCGGGTGTATGAATACAACCTGTTCGATCAGGCAACCAGCCAGTGTGCCATCAAAGCATTCCAGAACTTCTAGGGGAATGTAGCTACTACATAAGGATCCCATGTTCAGCCAATAATTTTTGCCAATTGTTTTTGGTTTTATTAAACCCAATATGCTTTTTAATAAAATGTATTAACACAACGGTGTTTGCCTTACAATTCTTAAGTGGGTTAAATAGTGGACATTTAGAGTTATCCAAAATTGCAGTGTATATCTTTAGACAACCTTATTTTGGGTATTTATTTTGTAAATATTTTGACAACCATTATTTGTATGGATTTTGACAACCATAATATACATATAAATATTTTTATAGACGGCAATATTTCTGTGTATATTTTTAATTAGACAGCAATATGTTGGTGTATATATTTATTTAGACATCCAGATGTTGGTGTATAATTTATTTAGACATCAATACGTTGGTGTATATATTTATTTAGACATAAATATGTTGGTGTATTTATTTATTTAGACATCAATAGGTTGGTGTATATATTTATTTAGATGTCAAAATGTTGTCGTATATTTTTATTTAGACATCAATAAGTTGCTGTATAATTTATTTAGACGGCAAGACCACCAACAAGACATCAAAAGGTTGGTGTATATATTTATTTAGATGCCAATATGTTGGTGTATATATTTACTATGATGTCAATACCTTAGGTACAAATATATTTAGACAGCAAATATTTCAGAGCATCCCTTTATGTAGACATCAATATTTTGGTTAGATTTAAGCATTAGCTTTTGGTATAATGAGCATAACCCTGGTAATTTCCATCATCACTTGAAGTTGCAGTATTTATTGAGCCCCTTAGAGTTTCACCAGATCCATAGAAAACCTTTGTCTTAAGTCGGAAATTGGAAAATTGAGCTAAGAAATTGGCTTCTGTTTTCAAAAAAAAAAAATTCCTTACACACTAAGTTACTTGTGGGTTCTCAATAGAACACTTACATATTGATATATATAAAGTATATATATATATATAGTATATAGTATTAGCGGACCCAGTTTTCCTTTTATGTATGTACGCATGTTCCTCTCAAAGTTTTGTCCTAAAGCTTGACAAAAGAGTATTTAAAATTGCATATATGCTATCAAAAAAATGTGTGTATTGTCAAAGGGTAACTGTGTGTAAGGATAGCTTGCTGCTTAGATATAAGAATCTACCATTCCATCATCCGAGAGGCTTGAATAGCGATCGACCCTTGAGTTGGGCCTTTGGCGCCCCGCAGATGTGTATGACGAGGTTGGGGTTAGGGGATAGTTTGCACTTGAGCAGGATGGACTGGCATAGGAGTCATAATATGTACTCCCATCCAGCCGAGGGGTGTTGCAACGCAACGACGAGCTGGACCTGGCGAGGGCCAAGGTGCTGGCCAATTGGAGTTGGCGACCGTGAACCAAGCGTGCCTCCCGCATGCTGCACTTATTCCACGACCTTATCTTTAGGATTTCCTTCTGCTCCTGGTACTTGCTGCAAGTTGGCGACGATGACGGATGCGCCTCCTGACAGTTGGCGCACTGAGTGCGTAGACAGTCCAGAGGCGCGTGCGGCGGTAGGTTGCAGCCACTGCAGACTGACTCCTTGTGGCAATGCCTGGTCGTATGGCCCAGTAGCTGACAATTTCGGCAACGCATCGGCAACGGTATATAGGCCGTAACCTTAACGCTATTCCAGATGATATTGATGAAGTGGGGCAGGCAGGGTCCATCGAAGGTCAACAGAAGTTTGCCCGAATGCCTGAGAACGCCATTGAACATGCTGCCGTACTTGTAAGCGGACGTGACACGTTGCGACCGGAGCTCTTCCACGATCTCGGTCACGGATACGTTGATTAGATACGGGGCATAAATAATGCCCTTTACACAATTCATCTGATGTTGGAGTTGACAGGAGATTTCACAAATACCAATTAGCTCCTTGGCCTCGATAAATTTCTCAGCGATCGCCGTATTCTTGACCAGGAGGAGCAGGCTTCCACTTCGCAGTGGCGAAATGGATAGGATTTCGGGACTGATGAACTTGATGGCTCTGTGCACGGCAAAGCAGGAGTAGAATGTGATGGGTCTTCGCACATCCGTGCTGGACAGTGTTAGATATCTGCAATTCTGCATGGGAAGATTGAACTGTGGATACGGTCTTCCGTAGGCTGTCTCTGAACTGTTGTAGCTTGTGGAATTATTTCTTAGATTGGCTTGCAGCGCTTCCATGTTATCACAACAATTATTACTATCACTATTATTATCAACATTATTTAATTAGTTCAATTTTAAATGGACATTGCACTTGAGCAACATAAATCGACATCGGACAATGAATGTGTGAACGTCCAAACCCGTTGAGTGCTCTTCGATGACTGAAATTTCGGTGTTCTTCGAATGCCAAATATTAATAGTGGACAAAAGGCCTTTTGTCTCGTCTCGTGTTGATTAAATTTCTTGTAATCCGTATGGATCGCTCCCTAAAACCACACTGTGACTACACATGTCCGTCGTGAGCATGAGGAACCCACCAAGGACGAGCACAGGAGCAGCAGCAGCATTCCGGCAACATCAAAACACTGCCAAATGCAGCGGCAGGATACCGGGCCGACCGGCCTTGGTGTCGAGCCAATTCCTGCGAAATGCACTAACAATGTGCACATCATCTCGGTCCCAATACCACTATATATGTTTGTATATTTATGTTTATGTTTAGTTGTTGTTTAAAGGATTATGATTCGATGAGCTTGTGCAATTAATTCTCCCCATTTTGGTATTGTTCTACTAATTGGAAGGTGATTAAATTACGATTACGTTCAAATTTGGCATTAATAATGAGCTGTACTCGGGGCCTTTATGTAAGTCCTGTTTATGTGGGCTTGATTTATGGCAAATTTCCATCTTGCATGACCGAACAGGCGGGCTCTGCACGCAAATAAATGTGGAAAGGATAGCTTAAGCAGACCTAGCTTTGTATAATGTACTTACATATGATACATAAATATATATAAAATAATACATAAATGAATAAATAAATAAAGAAATAAAGAAGCTTGCCTAACAATATCCTCTGGAAATATAATATAATGGAGATCCTAACCCCTTCAAATGGTCAGTGATAAGCCGGCTTGCAACATATAAACAAATAACTTGTATTTGCAATAAGCTACAGTTATACAAACTACAAATTAATAAGTTTAATTAACTAAACAAAAGTTAAAAAAATATGCATATATCCTTTTTTCATATTCATTATTATTAAATATTTAAAATATAGAAACATAGAGTGGCATCGACTGGGTCTGATTGATTCGCTTCGATTCCCGGAATTGCAAAATGCGTTGCAGCTCAGCTCAGTTCCATAAATAGCATTTCCGTTCGGGCTGGGTTGCCTCCTGCCGCCCGGTTCAAGGCGGGCGAGGGGCTTTTGTAAAGTTTCCATGGGGGCAGGACAACCTAATGCCTGCTGCATTTAGAAGGCGGACTTTCTATGGCTTAAGCCCGGGGAGAGTGCATTCAAAACTGATGCCAGTTTGCGTCACGATGACGTGTGTGTGGCGAGCTTTAAATCCCGTGCTTGCCGTGTCCTGGCGTGGGTGCGTGACTGTACCCCACACCCACTCATACTCCGTAGCTAAGCTCTCCCCGAGCTTTGGCGTCAGCTGCTCGGCAAAAGCTCTCAGCTCGCTGGACCAGGATGCGAGAGGAGAGAGAGAGAGAGCGAGAGCGCGCACTCTGGCCAGCGAGAGCTGAGAGCGTTCTACTCGCTGGAAAGTGTCCTGCAGAGCAGCAGCAGCAACAGCAGCGAGAGGCAGAGGCAGGAGCAGGAGCTGGAGCAGCAACAGCGGCAGCGCAGTTACAAAAGTCCTTAACAACAAATACATACATGCACCAGCGTTCATCGATATCCTGCTAAGAGTCGCTGCTGGCCAAAAATCAAGTGGAAAAAAAGGGGAACGCGCCTCCTGCCAAGCTGCAACGGCATGGCAATTGGGTCCTCGTTGCGTTGCATTTCCGCGAACCCAACCAGGAACCATCAAGGAAGCTAGGCAGGCAACCAACCCACTGCAACCACTCGCTGTCGAACAATGGCCGCCAGGACACGGAGCCCCCAGCGAAATTAGGCAACAGGAGCACGCACAGTGGCAGTCATGGCACTGGTGCACACATATCTCGGCACCTGGGAGGTAAGCTATCCCTGTTAGACCCGATATCCCCCGACATATATCCACCCAAATGTATATGCCAGATCGTCTGCTGCACCTTCGAGGGCAAGCGGGAACTGTCCGGCCTGGAGGGCATCAAGTTTCGGTTGGACGACACCAGCGACATCACCTGGTACAATGACCTGGTCAGTCCAATACCTGAATCAAAAGACTGCGGCGGTCCGCTCTGCGAATCGGCGAGTGTCCTTTTCAGCTGCGAGACCTTCGACGTTCACGAGCTGAATCCGCGCCTCGTCTTCGGAGCCTTTGCCGGCCACAGCATCGAGTTCAGCGTGAGTTTTTCCCCTCTGGGATTGAGTGCTCCCTGGTTCCAATTTCATGACCCATTCCAGACCAACACCTTAACGCCGACTGATACGCTGGTGCTCAGCTGCGAGAACTGGTATGCCGTGGAGTGCAAGCGCCTGCAGGACGGTCAGGCGGCTGGCCAGGAGAAGCAGCTCAGCTTCGGCGAGGCCCTGCAGGAGTCCTACTTCAGCGATGTGGTGGTGAAGAGTGCCGGCGGCCTGGACTATGCCCTGCATGCCTCCATCCTGCGGCTGAACGGCTTCGATTGCAGCATGTGCGTGAACAGTGCCCCGCCCTCGGCCACTGTGCGTCCGCCAGCGGTAAGGACCTGCCACAGCGGACCGAACACGCCCAATCCCATCCGGATATCCGTAGCTCCGGCCCTGGAGCCGGGCGAGCAGGAGAAGTGCCTGCCACGCCTAAATCTCTCGCCCATTTACCTGCAGCCGCCTTGTGACTTTCAGACCGGCAGCGGCCTGGTGGCGCAACGTGGCCACCAATTCAGCAGCAGCTTCAATTGTCTGAGCAACGGGAATGCCGGCGATTCGGGCTCGGATTCGGCAGCGATGGGAGCGGGCAAGGCGGGATTGCTCAGCCTGGAGTGCGGTGGTGGTGGCGGCGGACTGTATCGGTTGCCGCCCACCTCGCACTCGGACTCGCATCTGGAGACCTCGCAGTCGCACTGTAAGAACATATTCAACTTCTGCCAGGATCTGATGCTGCAGCCAGCGTCCACGCCCCTCAATCCCAGTGGCGGCCTGGGTGGCAGCAGCCTGGCCGTTTGCAGCATCCGGCGGCCACCGTTGTCACCATATCGGGCACGCAGTCCATCGCCATTTCCCAGCTCCATGGACACGCCGCCATCGTCGCCCCTGACACCGGTGGGTGTGCTATGCAACCTGCCCACCTTCCTGCTGGGCCCCATCCTTCACTGGCTGTACACGGAGTCGCTGCTCCCTGATCTCGACGAGGATGTGTGCGAGAAGTTGATCAGCTTTGCGGAAACGCAGCCATCGCTCACCAAGCTGATGGAGCCAACGCGCAAGTATTTGCGACTGATGCGGCTGAAGAAGTGTGAGTAGTAGATAATCCCGCAGATCCCTGTCCCTATATATGTATGTATATGCCTCCTTATAGTTGTGGTCAATGTCACCATGGATCTGCACGACATCCTCAACCGTGTGATCCAGTGTATCAATCCCCTGAACATCACCCACGAGCCGGCGCTGCTGTATGTGACGTTCCAGGATGCCTTGCGTGAATGCGCTATTGGTAAGTTCAAGTTGGAGCTAGGGATTCCACACAAAATCGATATGTTGATACAATATTTACATAAATCGATAAATTATGCAAGAAATCAAAATGTTGTTTGATATATCGGTCCAACTTACGACCACTGTCAGGAATACAGTAGTTCCTTATTCCATAAGGAACAGAAGATAATGTATTTCAGTTAGTTATCGATGAAAACGATATTTTTACATAAAAAATCGATATTTTTCGATCAAATCTATATTATTTCGATATTTTAGACTTATGTACAACAACTTTACTATATTTTAGATATGATATTGAGCTCCATAATTTAATCTATATATCATATTGAACTTCGTCTCGATATACATCCCTCGTTCCTTTTAAACCAATCGAATTTTCCCTTGCAGGTTGCGCCAAGGTGCTTCAGTTCTGTAATATCTTCATTACCGATGCCACACACATGACGCGATATCAGAAAAACGAAATTGTCAAATACATCCGGACCCGCATCCCCATTTTCATGTCCCAAACACAACAGCTGCTTCGCAACGTTCTGGGCGTCTTTGTCGGTCTCAGTGTCGACGAGAAGGCCGAGTTGGTGAACTATCTTGTACCTGAAGTGAGTTTATTATAATCGCGAGATTATAAAGACAACTCAAAGAGTGCCTGAAAGTATGCCACAAAGTGTAAAATGGCACTGTAGCTAGATGGATGCATACTTTGGGGCACCTTTTGAGTAATATTCGTTGTCCAATGACTCTATAATTTATTATATATTTTTATAATTTATTATATATTATTATATGACCTGTAGATCGAATCAACCTTATTTGTATTGACCGCTGTGATAGAAGAAATCAAAAACTCATTGGAAATCATGTGTAAGGTAAGTGTAGCCTCCTCAATCCATATTTTAATGGAGCTACTAAGAAAAGAATGTGACTTGCCAGGACCTAAACTGCTCCCACTTGGATCTGCCGCTGCAGCAGCAGCAGGAGGACGATGCCATTGTCATGCAGTTGCAGTTTCCCGATGCCGGCGAACCCTCGCCGCGTCCTCGTCGCGGCGCACCCGTGGGCCTGACGCTCTACGACAATCTCACGGATAAGCAGCGGCTCAGCTCCGCGGAAAATGATCTCAAGTTCGTGCTCTACATGTACGAAGTTCGGAAAATGCGTGACATCTACGGCCGAATTGTGGCGGCCCTCGAAATAATCAAGGACAAGAAGTAAGTGAAGTTTTGGAAGTTGGAAAGGCTTGGGATAACCTCTTTTGTGTGTTCCTGCAGGAGCACCTACTGCGACATGGACTTTCTTAGCAAGAGCAGTACCATCAATCAGAACCTGGAGCAGCTGATCATGGACATACCCGCCTACATTTTCATTGTGGAGAACCTGTCCGATCGACTGGACGACAAGCTGGGCTGGAAGGAGTTCAAGTTCTGCTTCAAACTGGCCACCAGTCAGATAGTAAGTTCGGATTTGAATAATAAATATATAAATATATGAATAATATATAAATATATAATATATAATGGAAAACTTTCCCCAACCCAGAATGGCGTAATTGCCAAGTTGCTGGATCACAAGGCCGCGCTCCGCGATGCCATCAGCCAGATCTGTTTGCTGGTAAGGAAGCAGGAGTTTACCCAGTCCCTCATCGAGCTGGGCCTGTTGGACGGCTCCAGTCCAAAGGTGGCCGATCACGAAAACAATCTCAACCTGAATCAGGGCTTGGACGACAAGGAGGCAATGTATTTGGATCGCAAACAGTTCTACGATTACAAGAGCATCAAGGTGAGTGCATCGGCATACATCTTTAAAAGTAAGCTGAAATCACAAAACCCCTTCACTTGCCAGCTAAACCTCATCCGGCATCTGTGCGAGCCACCCATAGCGGCCAATAGCAATCTCTCGAAGAATGCCCTGCGTCTGCTACACTCCACCCAGCTGGCGGACATGGAGTTCGAGGTGCACACCTATGCACCGACCAACCTTGAAAAGGAAACCGCATCGCTGCAGGTGCACAGCTTCAAGGCGCATCGCGTCATCGTGGCCGCACGCTGCGAATGGTTCAAGAAGGCGCTTATGTCCGGCATGCAGGAGTCCATCAACAGGAAGGTCGTCATCACGGACACTTCGCCGGTCATTTTCCGGCGGCTGCTGCTCTACCTTTATGGGGCACCCATTGACCGGACCGTGGGCGCCGAGCAGGTGTGCGAATTAATGCTGCTGGCGGATCGTTACTCCATCGATGATCTCAAGGTGAGTGGTAACCCGGTAACCCGTTAAACCCGAGTTAAAACATACATTTGAATCTCTCTCGGTGATCACAGGAACTGTGCGAGAACACACTCTACTCCCTGATAGACGAGGACTCGGTGGTCTGCCTGCTGGGCATCGCTGATCGGTATATGGCCACGGCCCTAAAGTCCAAATGTCTCTCCTTTCTCTCGCAACATGCACAACTGACCAAGTGTGAAATCTTTAAGGAATTGCCCCAGACCCTTCAAGTGAGATATAACCAAGCTCTGAATTAAGCTTGAATTAAGTTTAATCAACACTGGTTTGGTTTTCTTCCTTTCGGCAGCTAGAGGTAATGGACTTGATACACTGGTTTGGTCGCGTCTCGGAGCCGTGGAATGATCGGGGCTTTAAGCCCAGGAGCAGCTCACGCCACAGCCTGAAGAGTCCATCGAAGCCGCGCTCCAGATCCCGCAAGTCCTCGCCCTCCTACATGTGACGCCGACAAAGCGCCACCGAACACACGAATGCCAACTTCTTGTGATAACTCTAGAAGACTTCGGAGTCCGGAGTCGGGAATTCAGGAATTCGGGAATTCGGGAATTCGGGAATTCGAGAATTCGGGAATCCAGACAGACGGAATAAACATAGTCAGTAAGGGCGACAAGCTAAACATCGCAGGACATTGCAGGAGAATCAGTTACAGGAACGAAGAAGCCGGGACTTCGACTCTCTCATCTCTGCCATGGCGGCGGAATGACTAACACAATATCAAGCCAAAATAGCAAGAGGCGACATGACCTGATTTTAATGAGTTTTATTTAGTTCACTAGTAGATACATACATACATACATATGTATATTACATAGATAGGAATTTCGCGTAAATCTTGCATTCACATTTAATATCTCGAATTATGTATGTATGTAATTGACATTGTTTCCGATTTATGACTTTGTACAACTTCGGAGGTTATGGTAGGACAAACAGTGTTGGTTAACGACTTAAATAATTTGGTACCAGTGTTGGAGAATCAATTGAGAAACGAGCATCGGCAACAAAATCAGTTTACGAGTGTGAGTAGAGTCTTCACACACAATTATACCTTCATTTTTTCTGAGGTACATGCATACATACCCCTTAGTTCCGATGATCAGTAGCTAGAATTTTAGTCATTTTGAAGAGCCTAAGGAATCGATTGTTTTGTATTTTGAACGACAGAGTCAGGCGGACTATTAACAGAGTAATTCGAAACTAATCTGTGTATTTTGCGACATATACACACATTAAATATGGAATTAAAATTAGAATTTATTAATCGCAGAGTGCACACTTTGATACTCACGTAATGTTGTGGGCAAGGTGCGAATTTTAAGTAGCGACAACAGCAGAAACGTTTTTTTCATCAAATTCGAGACAGTATAAATTAAAAGCAAAACAAAAGATATATATAGTAAATATATATGTACAAACATTATGTGTATATTATATTATTGTACTAATTCAATACATTTCTTGTTGTCTTTTTAAAGCGAATCAAAAAGTAACTCTTTTATTATACCGATTATTACCGATAATAAAACGTACATATGTATGTACAATGCATAAGTAAACGAGAGTGCATTTCAAATTCGTGGTCGTTATACCCTTTTCTAGCTGTTTCAAGTGAAAGTTCGTTCACAACCATCTCAATGAAATTGGCCAAAAGCTTGCCGGCCATGCGAGTAGCGAGTGGATCACACAGGCGCCAGTAGCGAGTGCCATAGTGGTGGGCTTTTCGCCAATTTTCGTGCCCTATCGCTCCGCTCTGCTCCTCTCTGCTCCTCCCAACTCCCCGCCCCCATCCAGTTCCTGGCTCTCCCTAAACTTCCAGCCAGCTTTCCCACCAAGTTCGCGATACCGAAAACGTTCACTCTCGGCTGCCACTCTCGCGCTCTCGCCAGCCCTTCGGCGCCGTTCGCCAACGTTCGGGGGCCGTTCGGTGACGTTCGGCTGCTGGCTCTCCGCTTTGGACGGCGACGGCTGGCACAGGAAAATCCATTTTCCACTTTTCCGTGTGCGGCGGACGTCCTTGTCGTGCGTGCGTCGGTTGCTCGCGCTGACGGTGTTTTCAAGGAGCATAGAGGCAACATGGAAGCATAAAAGGAGAAAAGAATAACAAAAAGCCATTAGATTCCGTAGCTGGTACCAAGGGTACATTTTCAAAGTCGCAGAAATCGATTTTTAATGAAACAAATATCCGAGAGCTGGGCCCGCTAACTGCATTCGCGTTCTGCATTGCGTTCGAAGTGCGATTTTTTCATAGTTTTTTCCATTCATTACTGTGCGAGTGCTGTGCAACGAAAAGGAATACGTAGAATCGTCTTCTTTTTCTGCTTCTGTTTCCATCTTTTGCTTTTTTTTTCCATTTTTTTTTTGACAAAATTCGCGAGGGTCCCCGAAGGAGAAGAAGGCCACATAGAAAACGAGGCGAAAGGAACGGAACAGCGGAACGGCAGCGCAATAAGGTAGCAAAAAAGTATTTTGTTTGTGTGCGAAAGCAAGTCCCGTTGGTTATGTTAACATTGACAGTGAAAGTGAAAACGAAAATGAGAATGGGCTTGAGAATGAGAATGGAAATGAAAATGGAAATGAAAATGAAAATGAAAACGAAAATGCTGGGATGTCGGCGATAAGCGTGTCTGTTATTGGTAAAAGGCAAAAAAAAAAAAAAGAAAATGTGTGTTTTGGGCCAATCGCGAGCAAAAATAATTCATTTTCCCCTGACCCAGACGCTCTGCGTGCATGTGTACATTTGTGTGTGTCCGTGTGTGTGTGTGTGACCCAACCAGCTAATGTGCCAGTGTGTGCACACAAACATACAATATGGTTGGGCCATGGAGAAAGAGAGAGAGAGGAGCAGAGCGGAGCGGAGATCCGGGAGAAGTTGCGAACCAGCTGCTCGTCGACGTAAATATTTAATTGCCCAGTGGATGTGTATACACACAGTTGTATAAAAATACGAAAAAATCTGTACATAATTCCCAGTCAGCCAGCCAAGCAAGTGAATTGTTTATATTGTTTATTATTTCGTACGAATTTCACGGCAGCCACACGCACACAGACACAAGCCCCGCTCCTTCTCCACCAGCAACGGTAAAAGTGCAGGCATGAGCAGGCCAGCTCGCATGTAAATGTAACGGTGCGTTGCGTGCCAGTGGGACCAGAGTGGGACCTGGCAAAACGCAACAACAAATAATAGCGAAAGCGGAGCGAAGCTTGTAAGTGGACGACAGGTCCTTTGCTGGGACATAATCCCCACCCACCCACATTAACTCCGAACTGAACGGCAGGAGCACACATATGTACATGTGCTAAAAAATTGTTTTGCGCAAACTTTTCTGCCTTTCGCCAGCAACGAAAGGATGTTGTTGTTGTTCTCCTTCTTCTTCTTCTTCTTCTGGTTGTTGATACCGTTCGTCTTGTTGTTGTTTTGCGTTTACACAAACGCACACGAAGTCATCATCAATTACATCCCTCCCCCCCCCGCAGCAAAAGTGATGGCGCGGGTAAGAGAAGCCTCGTCGTAGTGTGCGCTATCTGCTGCGCCTATCGAAGCTTTTTGTTGCTCCGGCTCTCTTTTCGCTGGCAGTGTGCGTGCCAGCTCTCACCCACATGTAGCACACAAACACACACACACACACACACACATAGGCGGCCCGCCTAGGCACAGTTTCTGTTTTTCTGTTCCTGCTGGTGCGACCGATACTGTACCATTTAGTTTATTGGCCTGTATTCCTGTGCACATGTAAACCTGTGCGTCGCCACATCTGCGTCAGTCGGCGATCAACTAGGGGAGCTTCATTTATTTGGCTGTCGGAGGGTCAGTTCCACGCCATCTGCGATAAGTGGAAGTACTTCCGGCCAGCTCACAGAGCTCTTTCCCGTTATGTTTAGGTGAGCGAAGGGAGGAGAGTTCGCGATCGCATAAGCTGGATGTAAATGCTGCAGCAAAGATGGGCACACTGCAATTTGGCATTTCCGGTCTCCGGAGATTTGCAAAAACAAGTCATCAGTGTTGGACAACGCACATTTAAATCATTTGCTCGAAAGAAGCCTTGAAATTGATTATATTTTAACATTTTAATTCGAAAAATGCATTTTTTAGATACTTATTTTTATTCCATAAAAACCTTGAACCAGTTTAACCATAAGATTTACTTTTACAAACATATTTACATATTTACATATACATATGCGAATATTAAGCTGACTTTCGAGCCTCATGTCTGCAAAATCTTATAGAATTCCACGAGAATCTCCAATGACACCTTGAATCTTTTCCCTCTCGAAACAGGCGCCAATTCGTTGGGGATAATTTTCATTGCCCACATCTCTTTCCACTCGGATCGTCTTCGGAATATTGTTTATCTTTACTTTGTAGACACGTGAAGTGTTTTTCTGCAGATTCTAAGACGTGCGAGGAGGTAGAAACGTCAGCGTGCTCTGGCTGAAAAACTTTTCTTTCCAGCCCGATATTGGCACATACAGTATTCACTGTATTTTATTGACTTGCTCAAGACCCACTGTTTCCAACAATGACATAAGATTGCTGTATATTTTATTTGCATAAAATCCACTGTATCGATCGGACATTGTAGTTCTATTTTATTACAAACGGATGCCCGGAAAAATTCCGAAACCGAATGCTTTTGACAGAGCTGTGCAGGACAAACAAAGACCGCTGGACTACCAGCTACAATAACATATAATATATGTACATATATATAGTATGTATATTGGGAACGCCAAATAGTGTTTATTGTGGGGGAGATATGAGATTCTAAAAATGATAAATGAACTACGAGAAATGCCAAATGGACTAGTACGTCTGCCATTTACTATAGGCCAAATATGTTTGATGGCCGACAACAAGCTTAAATCGTAGCAAAATACGAAAAAAGTACGCACACAATTAGACCGACTAGTCAGTCAGTCAGTCAGTCAGTCAGTACATACCAATTCCGAACATACATATGGCTTTGGGCTTTTTCGGAGATGAGGAAGTGTTGGTGCACACTGTTATTTTCGCATTTACGGCGCAATTACTCAGCCAGATCGTGATCGAGATTCGCTGAGCGATGGCAACTAACCCATAGTGTATACAGTCATGGCCAGGCAAATAGGGGATCTGTGTCTTAACCATAAGAAGGTTTTCCACCCACCAAGCATGCTTGCGTTGAAATATGAAATGTAGAAAGTAAAAAAAGATAGACAAGTCTCCTCTTAATCAGGTTGGACGGGGTTCGAATCTCTATTAGATAATGCGGCCTTCTAAGAACCTTAGATTTTGTGGAAAAAATAGGTAAATTGGCCAACCTGCTGCTGGTGGATGCAGTGGCAGAACCAAAGGGTATTTTTTGGGGGTGGCTTTCAGCCAAATGACTTTCGTAGGTGATTCAACGTCATTGCTATATCGTAAGCTCCTTCTTTCCGGAGGATGTGCCCCCTCCACAGACGTGTCTGTACGTAGTACGTACGCCTGCAGGCAAGCTGAGAGGCAAGCTGAGAGGCATGCTGGCTGGCTGGCATCACAAGCTAGAAGAATAAGGTGGGTTGCGTCAGTTGTTTCGTTGGCCTTGACCAAAGTAATGTGTGGGTAGATTAAACCCTCAACGAACGTAAACAATGGGGCATCTTAAAGTAATCCTTTAAGAAAGCCCCCCAGCTTACGGCAACTCGAGAGCCCAGACCGGCGTAATCGCATCAACTGCGCCGTGCGCATTGCACCGCACGGGATGGTAATCAATATCAATGCAAAGATAAGCTCTCCTACCTACAGCCACTCCATGGCCATAGGCATCTTCACAGTCACTGCAAAATGCTGGGCTAAATGCCTTTTCACCAGAGAGTCTACTTGCATTGCACAAGGGATGGGGATGGAGATGGGGATAAAGCGGCATCGTTTATATATAAAATATATACTTCCCGGCAAGACAAAGCCCCTGAGCTCTTGATGCTGGTCAAGCACACGCCTCAAGGTATGCAGCAGATAATTTGTAATGGCAGCCGGATATATTACAGTCGGGGCACGCGGTACTAATGAGCTTAACGAGGGTGCGCTTAAAATAGGATGGATAGGGTGCAAGTGGAAAATAAAACCATTATTCGCAGTGGAAAGGAAAGCTTCAGCGAAAACCGCACACTTCTAACATAAATTATGAAATTATTAAATGATTAAATTATTATAATATTATAATAATATTTATATACGTTTGTATATTGTGTGGCAAACATGTTAGGGGAAATAATATGAGAAGGACATAACCGATGCGGAGCAAATTAATAAACTTCTGCTAACTGGGCAAGTGTGTAAACGGCAAATGAACAACAAAAAAAAAAGCTAGGGGCAGCAAAGAATCGACAACAACAACAACAAAAGCAGCACCGGGCACCAACAACAACGAGGAGAGCAGGAAACCTCCCTCGCAAACGGAAACTCATTTGCCAACAGTTTGAAACCAACTTCCGGCCCAGTAACGACGACAACGACAAGGGCAGCGCCTGCGACAAATGCACGACAAAAATCACATTTAAAAGGGCGAATAGAAATGGTACTAGGTGTGGGCAGGGAGAGGGCAGGAGAGTTAAATGGACGAAGAATATATATATATACATATTTATATATATACATATATCTGTATATATATATATATGACGGTGTAAACGTAAACAAATTCAGTGCTACTTAGCAAATTAAAAAATAAACCATTGGCCACGGCATTGTTTTTCTTTTGGGGAAGGAGGCGGAACTTCAAGTTTCCCTATCTCTTCGACACTCTCCCAACTTTGGTGTGATGTCTGGCAAAAGTTGAGATCGTATTGCGCATTGATTTTTAAATAAGTTTGCAAATGCAATTGCAAATGCAAATGCAACCTTATAAATGTCCACCCACGGACACTCATGAGTTGTTGTTTGCCAGGTAAGGCATTCGCTAAGTAAATAGAGCGCATGTACATATGTATGTACATGTACATACGTCTTACATAATTTAATAAAACCCTTTATAATTTCCTAGAAGCAAAAACTATTTGCGTGGGAGGCCATCTAATGCCTGGCATGATTGACAAATGAATGAATTGATGGGGAATTGTAGACTGGGGGAGAGAGGAGAGCATTATTATTGATTATAAATCTTTAATATGATTTAATTGTAATATTTTATCAATGAATTATCCCTGTACATATTATTGATAGAGTTGGAACTTGGCATTATTCAGTATTGACCAAGTATTAGTGTTATTTGTTACTTGACTTAATTACATTAAATATTTTGAGACAATATATCTGAGGCAGATATATAATTGCTTGGGTTTATAGCCACAAACTTTATTTTTGCTTATTTTGTAGTAAAAAAAGTGTGTGGACTGAATTCAGACTTGGGAATTGCAGGCGCAGGGAATGCCTGCAACATCTCGTCATACACAACGTTGGTCACTCTAATTCTTCGTGTGATGAAATTAAAATCGGAACTAGTTCATATTTTCAAGGCGTTCTGTTAGGTTGTATTCTTGAACTAGCTAATTTATGTGATATTATTCAGATAAGTCTCATATAACTCTTTAAGAAACTACAACATTTTGTTGAAAATGTTTAGCTTTTCTGCTTTTATGTGTGTGTGTTCCCACTGCTTTTCATTCCCAGTTGGAATCAATGCCACATAAAGATGTCGTCGTAGTTAAATATCTCGCCTACCTTCCATTTACCCTTTCCGAGGGCCCAAGACCTCCTATCAGCGAACGTGGGTGGGGATGTGGGGATATGGGTGGGGGTGTGGGTGTTTGATATATGACTGTACATGTGGTGGGTGCCTGCACTTTCGAAGCAACTCTGACTGCATTGGGAACACGCTTTTTAAATTTATATCGGATTACGGGCAAATAATTCCATCAATCATCCTTCATGTTGATTGTAAAAATAGCTTTTAGCTCGGAACGTAGCCCCCTCCTGTTGGCTAGTTTTCATTTTAATGAGCGTCCTGCTCCCCCTTGCAACTTAATAAGCCATATTGGTGTCATTGCCTTCATTTCTGCCCAATGCAAGTCGCGTTTTTGTTCCAAATGCTATCATTAAAGGACTCGGCCCAGTAAAGCTGGCACATCGCAGACGCACGCAAGCGTCTTAACGGGAGTGTATAGCCTGGGAGGCAAAAAAAAAAAAAATAGGAAAGCGGGAAAGTGTGTTAATGTCAAAACGGTTACACAAGCTCGCAGTGGGCACGCACAAACAAATAACAAAAAAAAAGAGGAACACGCATATACAAACTTTGACATAAACTATTTTCTATCCAAATTGTTTCGTGGGAGACCCTGGAACAGTTTTCGAAGAGACAAAGGCGGAAAGAGATGGCCTTGCATGTAAATACTTCATATGGCATATAGAGGAAATAAATTTGGCAGGATTGCGTAAAGCCTTGGCCGGGCTAACTAAGGCATTTTGTTAACACGAAACAGTATTGTCTTTAAACACAAGAATCTGGTTAAAAACAAGCACTAGGCTTGATATTTGTTTATATTGTTGGGTAGCTTTTATCTGTAAATAATATTACTACTGATTTCCACTTACTAAAACCCTCGCTGTGTTTAATCTTTTGTAGGTTTTATACCCGCACACATTACCTTTAAGGTCATGGAAACTGGTTATATATGGCCAAAGATAGCAAAGGATACCACCCTCTCAGCCTGAACATACGTTTTACATCCTGTACCAAGCACTGAGGTCACCTGGGAGAGGTTGGACGGCAGAAGATAGAACCAAACTCGAGCCAATCATGAAACATTGTAAGCTGAACTGAAAATAAATTGCAATTATTATTATTATTATTATATAATATAAAAAAAACAAGAAGGGATGCCAAAATTACTTTCATTTCAATTGATCCAATCAAAAATCGATCATGTATTTCAATTCTAAAAGAAATTTTCTGTTGCGCGAGTCAGGGCTGATCAAAATTCAAAAACTCCTATTCAGAACCTCCGTTTTCCTTTGGTTTTCAACTCGATCTTTGCCTTGTATCCTTTTACAGCAAATATTTCCATACACAAGGACATGATGGAATTCGGATAACTGCTAGCAACGATACGAAATTAGAGAATAAATAATCAATCCATTTAGCGGCTAAGAGAGCGCGTTAAAGAAACATGAAACAGAGAAATATTGACATCCAGGCAGCACAAACACGTAAATGAATTCACACCTCCGAACTAGGCGACACTGAGGCACCTCTAGAACCCCAATCCCCCCGCCCCCAACCCCTAATTATAAACGGAATATAGCCAGAGACAGGAGCAGGCCGATAGGGCCCAGAGAGGAGGCAGCGAAGCCGCAACTCTTGCCGGCACGGCGGCCATGGAACCGCCCGGCGGAGTGCCACCGGATAGGGATAGGCAGTTAGTGCTGAGGAATGCATCGTCGGCACTCGTTCCCGTGGTTGTATCCGCTCCGGTTGCCACGGGGCCAACGGCGTCAGCTGGTGGTATCAATCCGACGCCGCAGCAGCATGCCAAGCCAACCAGTCTCAATCTTCAGCCGCATGCCGTGCTCCAGGCCATGCAACAGTTGTCGCCATCGGCCGCCGGGCACAACAACAATGCAACCGCAACCGCAGGTGCTGGAACGACGGCCGCCACAAGCAGCAGCAGCGGTAATGCCAATAGTGGCAGCAGTCCCGCCCTGGCGTCCACCGCCACGGCAATATCCGCCACAACGCAGGCGGCCACGGCATTTAGCGGCAGTTCCGTGGGCCACCATCACTTGCAGCACCACCAGCATACCCAGCATACGTCCCATGTGCATCCCCACCAACAGACCCAGGCAGCAGCTGGCGGAGCAGGAGGAACAGCCTCGGCACCGAGCACAGCGTCACATCATCAGCATCACGGCTCCATATCCGGAACTGTAACGGGCAGTGGCCTCATCGGTTCCGGTGGAGGCACTGGCGGCCAACAGCAGACCATTGAGAAGCTGTCGCGTCCCATGGCCTTCGATAAGGTGAGTGAGACCAAGGACAATATAAGTGCCAAGATAAGTAACGAACATACTAAGTGTTGGGCACCAGAATAAATCTATCTTACAGGATATACAGGGGTAGTCAAAAGTATTTGCACAAATCTTATGAGTATGTACGTGTAATTTGC